>PVLA01002673.1:0-254338 GCA_004027455.1 Hydrochoerus hydrochaeris
TCTCCTCCTCCTTCTTTTCCTTCTTTTCCCTCTCTTTTCCTATCTTTTTTATTTTTTGCTAAATTCTTTCTGTGGTACAGCACATGTCAGTGGTACAGTACAAGTTGGGCTGGATTTGAATTGACAATGTAGCCAAGGCTGGCCTCAAACTTGCTTTGACCCTCCTGTCTCAGCCTCCGCAATACTGGGATTTCAGGCATACGCCACCATATCTGGCTGCATAGAATTTTTCAATTATAAGAAACTTTGAGAAAAAAGCTAGTTCTTTTATGTAGAAAACTGTCTTCCTGAATAGCTACAGAATCAGAAGAAAATTGACCTTGCATACTTACAAATTATGGGGAACCCATCTTACCTTCATTTTAATTTTAATTTTATTTAACTTAGTATGGAACTACAGAATTGCACTAGCTTTGCATTACTAGCCACCTTCCCCACTCTTTTTTGTTCTACTTGCTGTAATTTTGTAGTTGGAATTCTCCCATATGATCAATTCTTGCTCACACATTTGAAAAGTGTTAAGTTCTGTTTGGCTTTTTGCCTTTTAAGCTAAAAAACACAGTTCTTGCAATCATTCCTAACTGAGCCTACCTCGTAATTCCTTTAAGATTTTCTGCTGATCTCTTTGGAATCTCTTGAGTGTGTTTATTTCCCTTTCCAAACTGAGTAGCAGACAATGCTTTATGCCCTGTAGAGATTCTCCTTAGAACCCTTGGATGTAATTGGCCTGAGTCTTAACCTGTGTCCCACTGTTCTGTGCTGTGATAAACTTCTACTGTCACTGACTCACTTTAAACCTTGGAAACTCTTACCAAGTTTCAGGGAAACTGTTACTGAGATGACTTGAAACACCAATAGCAACAGCTAATAGCTGCTGCTGCTGATGATAAGATTAATAATAAGAATTAGTAATAATCATGATTTTCATGAAAATCAAGCAAAACAGAACACAATAATTTTACTGCTGCTGTAATTCATGGAATTGTCAGAGACAATTTAGACTGTACAGCATATGGAAGATGCCAAAATGTATGCATAGTTAATATTTTTATTTTTTAATTTACAAATGCATATGACAAAACTAAAGGTATAAAACTTTTATGTTGTTAGTATTCCAGTCAGTTTAATTTTTGTTCAATAACCATATGAAAACTTTTCTAAAAATTTATACAAATAAATAGGCTTTTGGCTGTATCTTTAAAAGGGCATAGTTGAGAAATACAATTGAGAAGACCAACTAACTATAATAGAAAAATAGCACATTTATGTCAAATATGTAAAGTTAAGTGAAATAATATAAATTTGTGAAGATCACTACAAATAATTGTAAACAACTTGGAACACACACAAATAGTGTGCATAACAATTTAACCTCCATGTATGTGAAGCCTAAATTAGACAATCGTAATCTCATGGCTAAGCTTGTGTTATTTGTACTTATAGTTATTGTTACCCTTCCACAGTTTAAGTCAAATCCCTGGGATAAAGATAATCCATTATTCATTTTATATGACTTTCTAGTACTTAACTTCTTGATAAAGCTAAACTCCTTAAAGCTGTCAATTTTTAAAAGAAGGTAAAGCATATATTTTTATGGCCAAATTAGGAGAGATATGTGAATACATTGGTAAATATTGTATCTAGGGTTCATAAAATGACAATGTATCATGGGATTGGAATTATAGGAGAGGCTTCAAGTCATAAGATATAATAAAAACAATGTGAAATGAACACATATAATATGGTTAGGAAGAATTAATGGCCTAAGGAAAGAGAGTAGGGAATTCATCTTAAAAATTCAGATAAATGGATTCGTGAATGGCTTTAGATGCCACACTTTGAAAGAGAATGTCTTCCTAATAGGAAAATAAATGCAATTTTGTGAGAATTTATACATGTATTCAATAAATGATTTATAATGGTGTTTTAAATCATGCACTTTTGTGAAAGTAGTAAGTTTTGTAACAGTTTGTCCACAGAGGATAAACTACTGGAGCACAATTTAACAGTCAGTCAAATCCCACCTTTTAAAGAAGACTGGGAAAAAGTGAAAACCTTGTTCAAATCCTGTGCAGCTACCTGCTCCAGTCTGCTACACAATGCCACGTTGGTAATCGTCTTTTCCTTTGCTGGTATGTTGTTCCTCTTTCATGTCAACAGCCCTCTGATATGTTTACTGGGGAGAAAGTTTCCCTTTCCCCAAAACCAAAATATTCAAGATGAAAGTCGGTAGCTATAATTCCTCTCAGAGTTTTGATCCCAAACTTTTATTTCTTTTTGCTCTTGAAACACTAATCTTATCTCTGTTATTACTAATGCAGAGTCTTTGGGACTGTAACTCATTCATTAACTACTGGGGAGGTAGAATATTTTTATCTGAAATATTATTTGCCTGGCAAATATTATAAAACATAGTAAAGATTAGAGACTTATGGTGATAAAGATACTATTACTGGAATGAAAATAGAAAGATTCTTCTTTTTTCTTATTCACTTGCCCCAATGGGTCATTTTTCATTAAAAAGCACATCAGTAGATACTCTGTCCCACGGTTTTTTTTTATTTTGTTTTGTCAAAACACCCATTCTTTGGTGACTTCCTACAGTTTCATATGAGTCTCAGAAATCTTAGCTTCTTTGGAAGAAAATGTTAGCTTCATTGGGAAACATTTCAGATACTTAGGTTACAGTGGAATCGAAGTAGAACTTCCTGAAGAAAGTCGCAAGCACACAGTTCCACCTAATCTTGCTAAGTGTGAAATGTGGAGAGTTAAAGCCAGCGATGGGTTCAATGATCCCAGTTCATCCAGAACAAATCCTACCATATGTTTCTATTCTTAGAAATCTTGCTCTGAAGTTCTACCATGCTCTTGTTTTTCTATTACCATTGATTCTGTAACGTTGTGTCTTATTGGATTTTAATATGTATGACAGTATAAATGAAATTTTATGGAAAATGAGATAATATAGCAGCCATTGTTCACCTTCAGTTATTTGGTTCAGAATGCCTTGCAATACTTTCATTCTCTTGAGTGGTTTTATTCTATTTTGTTATGTTTGACATTACTGTGTGTAAAGCTAAGCTCAGCTATTTCAAAGAAAGAGACATTATTATGGTAGCTACTGTTAATATCCAATTGTCTTGTTGTGAAGTGCTGTGTTGCTTACATTGTTCTGTTTTGATCTGCTTAGATCTGTCCTCTTTTGTTTTAGTCTGTGTAAAAAAAAAAAAAAAGAAATCTGAGTTTGGAACCAGACCTCACTCCTGATACTGGCCTCATATGTAACTTTAATAAAAATTTCTCTCAAATTTCCTAAGGAAAGTAGTGTCAATATTAGTCAAAAAGGATGGACATTGCCTTAGAAGTTCAGTAGTCTAGCAGTTGACCCCAAATACTAATCTGGGAACATATGTGAAAAGGGAAAAATTCTTTCTGGCTTCTTGAGCAAGATAATTACTTCATTTGTTCATTCAAGAAAGATTTATGGGCTGTGCAATAATTAGACACGAGCAGATCAGCAGATAGCAAGAAGCCTCAACTACCTCATCGTTTCTACTTCATACATTAAAACAGAGAATAATTATGGAAATGAATAAAAAATAATGTAACCAGAATTGCCATGAAAAAAAAAAAATAAAACAGTACTGTGATGCAGAGTACCCAGTAAAGAGTAAGCCCACTTTGGATACGATGGCCAGGGAAGACTAGTCTATGGAAATGTGTTCTAGGTTGAGACTTGAATTTTGAGAAGACACAAAACAATGTTCAGGAGATTATATTTTACTGGTAAAATAAATAAAATATATCATAATACCTAATTAAGGCCAATAAGAGTTCAGGCTTTTTTTTCGGTAGCACAGATTCAAAATCATGGAAGAATCTTAATAGTGAATTAGGTTATCACAGTTACATTTATGTACAAGACCTTGGAAAACAGCATCTCGACTTGAAGAGAATGCAAATGGGGGAATCTAAGATTTATAAATAGAACTTTAGAAAATGAAGTAAATGTGGCAAAATTCTGATGTGGATTGTTTTTATTTCTCTATAACTAGTTCAAAAATTTATAAAGAATTTACGCATTCTGTAAGAAGACTAAACCAGAATTTGTGTTTAATGAGAAAAAATAATAAATAAAGAGAACTTCGATAATATACTGTTGTTTCTCAACAGGGATACATATTGGCGATTCGATACCATCAACATTTGTATTTTATAACGAATGTAATCTAACCAACTACATTTGTCCAACTTAGGAAAATGCTAACTAGCATCTTTCTTTCTTGGAAGAACACTAAAAATCCAATTTAATTAACTCAATCATACATTGTGCATTAATATTTTATTTTCAGCCTTAGAACTCATATTAACACATATTTTAAAGCTATTTGGAGGGAATTACCTCATTTAAATAAATGTGGTTATGTTATATATTTAAATGTTATGTAGAAATGAGAATCCCCTTTAATACCACCTTTAATACTGGATTTTTAAATCCAGTTCTTTTAGCATAATTATTTTGTAATCCTAATTTGTCTGTGACTCACAAATCATCCCAAGATCCATGGATATTAAGATACAGGATATGACTATCAGAATTTACAAAATGGCTCTATCATTATTTTACCATTGCAATACCAATAAATCAGTAAACAAATTTTGTTGGTAAGAAAAACAATAGATAGTCAAACTTTTAGTTTTGTCAAGAAATCATTTTACAAAGAAAGAACACATGCAAATATGCATCTAAATTATTACTAACTGTTCCTAATTCTGTTTTAAGCTAAATGAAAAAAAAATTAAATGTGGATTGCCAGCTAGAGAGAAAACTATGTAAACACTATTGCATATTATAGACCAAAACAAGTTTACTAAACAATATTGTAAACTGCATACAGCTCAGAGTAATATATTTTTCTTTGTTTTTCCAAAAAGGTTTACAAGTATTTTTCTTTATAGCAAAAGTTAAAAAGGATTGTCACGGATGTACTTTAAGAGAATTAAATATAAATTTTAGCTGTCAGTGTCTCTCTCTCTCTCTCACATTTATTATGTCAGCTGAAGAATGTTTTGAAAATAAATTCTCAAAGCAATATTTGTAAAGTGTGATGAGTAAGCCCAGAGCTGCATAAAGAGAGTTTTGTCTCCTGTAAAATTAGAAACAAACAACAAAAAACAGAAACTGGCACCAATGGATTGTTAATGACAGTGGGCAAAACACCACTGCCTGGGAGGTTGAGATATTTTGTTTTCGAAATCTAGAGTTAGGGCCACAAAAGAAAAACACTCATTATTTTACTAACTAGGTTCACCTACGCAGTCATTCTGAGTCAGACGAGCTTAGTAAAAAAGATACTCACCTTCAAGATAGAACAGACATGTTCGAGTCTAAGTTTTCTCTTTTCTGGCAGTGAACATTATTTCTCCTATTAAACCACCATAATAAAAACAGCACAACCAACATGTGTGCTTTATGAATACTGAAAGTCCATGAACTTTTTAAAATACAATGTAAGATACTAACTTTTGTATTGCTGAGGGACAATATATCAGCCTTATTTCTATGAGTTTCTTATGAAGTACTCAGATTAAGTTACATGAATTGGATAAAATTGGTACTTTAACGTAAACTTCTGTGTACGAAAGATTATATATATTTTTTTCTTTGGCTGATTTACAAATTTAATTCATTGTAGTAGTTCTTTAAATTTATTGCTACTTTCAAATTATGAAGATTTTTGGTTATAGCAAGTGAATGAGTAATATTTAAAGTGACTCTCAAAAATCGAGCAATCTATTCAAAAATCTGACACTTTCAAATCCTTAATAGCAGGCAGTTTAAGAAATCTGGTTTACCATAAATCCTCACATTAAAATGCACATTACAGCATTAAGAAGATATTTGAAAAATTTATGATAATGAGACTTATTCAGTTTTTAAAACTCTTTTCAAAAGATTTTACCTCAGAAACTTTTCCCATATAACATACACTGACGTCTTTCTGGAATAACATTTTATTCTTTTTCCAAAATAAAATTTCAGCAGGGAATTAGTACCACTTGCACAATGAAGGCACATTATGTTTGTTTGCAGTTTTCCATAACAGTGAATTTTAGAATATCTCTGATGTTTCAGAGAATGAATAGGAAGCAAAACTCACTCAGATTAATGCAGCAAGAAATTTTCAAATATAACTAATACTGTTTAAAGATTCGTTTGAATCCAAATATTTTATTTTCATCTTTCACCAAGATCCCACTGTCAGAAATTAGTCACACTTTTCTCTTTACAATGCTAGAATGAATTGCACTTGAATTATATGTTCAGTTAAACAGTTTTTTAAAAACTCAGAATGATGTTTCCACATTCAAACTTTTTGTTTTTTCTCACATATATCCTTTAAAGGAAATTACTTAAAGGGTATAATTGTAAAAGGAAAGAGCATGGCAACTATGCTTTGTCAAATATACATAAATAACATTACTGTCATTTCTAATGGTGTCTCCATTCTTTATCAGGTGGTGGTCTGTCAGGACTGAAGATGAATATAGCTTTTTTCAAAAAAGTCCTTGAACAAATGAACTTCCTTTGGGGGAAAAAAAACAGATCTTACACTTTGCATCAAAATTAACTAAGGTTGAATGATAGGTGTAAATATAAAATGAAATCTATAATGTTTCTGGAACAATACACAGGAGAAACTCAATGAAACACTACATTTTTTTGTGTGTTGAATTTTTAGACATATCCTGAAAAATATCATGAATGAAAATAACTGATAAATTAGATTTTTTTAAATTAAGAGTTCTTTTCTGTGATATAGGTTGGATACAGTCAAGATAACAATGTCAGACTCAAATCCTTGGCACCAGGGAAGGCTACCTTGCAAGGAGAAAGGGTCTTTGTAAATAGGTTAGATTGAAGATCTTGACTTGGGGAGGTTATTTTCTATTAGCTGGGTGGCACCTAAATCCATTGCGGACGAGCTCTAACCCAGGCAGAGAGAGGTAGGAAAGACACAAGAGGAGGTCTTGAAGATTGAAGTAGGCACTGGAGAGTTGTGATCACAGGGAATCTCAGTGGCCACCACAACCTGGAACCTAGAAGCAGAAAGGGACTGACGCTCCCGGAGCCCCAAGAGGGAACAGAACCTTCTGTGATACACAGCCCAGGGAAACTGATGCTGAATTTTGGCTCTCCAGAACTAGAAGAGAAGAAATTTCTGTTGCTTTAAACCACCAAGTAAATCTGTGGTAATTTGTTACAACCAGAAGCTAATACACTAGTGTAAAACACTAACTGAATAAAACAGACAAACTAAGGAATAGGAGAAAATGTTTACAAAGTGTACATGTGATTAAAGTACTGGTATTCAAGATATAATGATACATACAAACAATTACCAGTGAAAGAGGTTAATTAATTATACATTCAATGAACTACTTTGTGTAATTTTACTAGTACTTCAAAACAAATTCACCCTGTGCTTTTATTTAAACTAATGGTAAAATGATCAAACTTAAAATCTGGTCATAACTGCAATCAAAGTGATTTATCACTGCTAGTCATGATTCATTTTACAAGCTCTTAACTTTCCTAAATTGTAGCTTTAATACTTATAAGAGAGAAATAGAATATTATCTATAGCAGAAAGCTGTTACAATGAATACATAATTTCAACGATGTAAAACTTTTAATATGGTCCTCTGCAAGCTAAATTATCAATGCTATTGCTATTTTACTAAAATTATCAAATATTGACATATAATCCTCCATTACAAGCTGTATTTTACTTTTTAAAATGCAATCAAATTCAGAGAACAGTTTGGCATATATGTTCCAACCTCTAGTGGACATCCAGAGACTGTAGTACATTCTAAAGATTTTGCTTTTTCTGTGGCTTCTATTTTACAGCAACACTCGCTGCGAAGGCAAAAATAATTTCAACTTCCTATTATATTCTTAAATGTTTTCAGTTGAATAGTGAGAGGAGTTTCTGCATGAATATTTCAATTACATATATTCTTATCCTTTGGAACTAGGAATGAGATAAAAGGTTAATTAGTTTCCCCTATGAAATCAATTGAACAGATTTAGCATCTAATGAATCACAAATGTTACTTCTGTGTGGATGGGTTGTGCATTAGAGTTGCAAAATGGTTCAGATTCTATTATCATGGGCTCTTTCTATCAGAAAGTTGGAATCAGAGAACACAATGGGATGTATCTTCATCATTGCACCTGCACATTTTGTATACTTATTTTTAGCAAGAATGAGCACACATAATCCACTCTGCAGGTGTAATTTCAGCATGCACACCCTAAGAAGCTGCAGGTGGCTTGGCCAGTGGAGCCTTTGGAAGCCACATGTCCTCCAAAGATTGGATGTCTTTAATATGATCCATTGTCTGGGTCCTAAAGAATGCTGGCCAATGAGTACATCATGAAAGTTACATACCATCAGACATGATCCACCTAAATTGATGTCCTATCCTGCTCATAATTCAATAGAGAGAGACACTATTCCATAGGAGTAGCTCTCCCTGTTGAATTATGAGCTGTGGAAATAAATAGCAGCACACTACCTTATTAAAGGAAGCTCATTTCTATCAAGGCATATTAGGAATTGTGGCAGTGGTTTTCTCCACATGAGAAGGAATTTCCTCTGGCTTTGAGTTGTAAGCAGCATGTATCTGCTACTCAGATTAAAAATCATTTTAAAAGTAACCTGTTTATTATTTTATGTGGGCATATTTCCCTGGTGGCATGACAGGTTAAAAGATCAAACAGGAAGTCATGACTAGTGTCTGCAGGGACTTTTATTTCGTGCCATGAGAAAAATGACATGGGATGTTAGCTGGTAGTTTTGCAAAGTACCTTTATGCTTATTCTATTTCTTCATGATTGCTTATTTTTGCATCTGTCCATGTAATAGTTTTCTTATCCATTTTGGAAAACTCAAAGACATAGTAATCACACAAAATGAATAGTATGTATTGTATGTCTTGAAGTTTTGAAGATACAAACTCAGAAGTGACAGACTATTTTCTCAAATTCATTACTCAGGACAGTATCTCACCACTCTCTAACACAATGAGTACTAGAGTTTTCTCACTGCATCTTTCTTCTTGCGTGTAGAAACACATATCTTTAAAATAGAGTAGACTTTTTTTTTCTTTTTTTTTTTTTTTAGTACTGGGTGTCAAATCAAGGGTTAGGTAAGCAAGCGCTCTACCTCTGAGCTACATCACTAGACCAGAATTTTTAAAAATCATTACTGTTCTAATATAAAGTCACATTTTGCAAATTGTCATGCAAATCATAAATTTCTTCCTAAATTTATATATCAGAATATGTTAAGGCTTTTTCAGGTTTAAAGTGATTTTCTGTTTTCTACAATACAAACACAAAAATCTGTTTAATGCTTGTTGTGGCTTGTATCTAGTGGTTCCCCCAAAGTCTCATACCGTCATAGGCGGGAGTTTTGAAGGTGGCTGGATTACAGTGTGGAATTCTGGGATGAAGGATGTGATTCTGTGATTAAAAATGCTCCACCCTCCGTGTGAGTGGCACTGATCCCGGAATAGATAAAAGTGACAGAAATAGAAACTGCTTTGCTGCCTTCTCCCTTTCTGCTCTGCCATGGACTGGTTTCTCCTTTGCAGGGCTCTTCCATGCCACCCTACCTTGGATCCAGTTGACTATGGGCTGAAACATCTATAACCACTAAAATAAATATTTCCTCCTTGAAATTTGGGTATTGAATATTTTGTTTAGCAAAAAGAAAGTAACTAGGGCCACTGTCTTTCTTTTTATGGTCATGTAAGGTGTATTTAAATTATTGATATTACAAGAAATCTTTCAAAATATATTTGGATTACAGAGAGTGTAATTATTTGTTATCATTATATTAGCTATTCTTATGTTCCTAGATGTGGAAGTGCAATCAGACAATATAAACTACTCACTCTCAAATACTTTATTGACTACATTTTCAACAGATTATATAATAGTGTAACAACTTCAATGGTATTTTATATATTGTCTGTATATTCTTATGCATGTGTTGATTGTACTTTTTTTTTGATTCATAAGATTTTAGTTTATATTAGGGTTATTTTGTTTGAAATATGTTTCTTTTTTTCTTTCTTTACTTTTTATTAGTTAAATAATACATTTCTATAATAACTTTTAAATTTTTGTTTGAGACATTTTTTCAATGTCTAGATTTCTGAAAAATCTTTGCACTTTGAATAATTATTGTGCATAGTCTAAAGTTTCTGTTTAGGGGGCTGGAGATTTAGCTAAGCGGCTTAAGTGCCTGCCTTGCAAGCATGCGATTGTGAGTTCAATCCCTGTACCAAAAAAAAAAAAAAAAAGGAGCTGGGGATCTAGCTCAGTGGCTTAAGCGCCTGCCTGGCAAGTGTGAGGTCATGAGTTCAATCCCTGGTACCCTCCCAAAATAAGAAAATTTTTAAAAAATTTGTGATGAGCATAGTCATTTATATAATGTATATGTGTTTATATTAAAAAAGAAAGTTTCTGTTTAAGTAATATCTAATTTTTAAGCAAGAGTGAAGGCCATGATTTAAGAAAAACATTAGAAATTTGATAGATTACAAAAAAGATTTATTTTAAGAGCATGTTTACTAAAAGACATTTATATCAGGAGAAATATATAATTTAATATAGAGAGAAAATGACCTCTTACTAAGATTTCTCAACTGATAAACCAAAAAAAAAAAAAGAAAGAAAAGACAAGGAAGGTAAAATTGTCCAATATTACTGGGATTCTCTATTTCCTATGACTTAGATATACAGTGTATTCTGATATTTTACATCTGAATATATTAATGTCAAGACCAAATTTTCCATAATTATCTCCTTTTATCTTCCCTAAATCACTACTTAGTCCTCCTACTGATCATATGAGGAAGTTCTGCTAATGTCCAGGTTTCCCATATAAGGCACCATAATTAGACAGAGCTTTTACATACTCACATAAATGGCGCAAGGCTCCTTTGAACTGTAGGCTCAAACCTTCTGAAGCAACTTTCGTTCTGAACTTCTACTCCAAAATGGTAATGGAGAAATACCTCACATTTATTTTCCAATACTTTAAACCTATGTTTGCGTTTATGTTTGCAATGGATTCATGAATTTAAATATGCACTTGGTTATTAAATACATAGTACTCACTCCATTAAAGATGTTTTTCACATATGCAAAATCATTATGTTGTAAGTAACGAGTACTTTAGAAATAATATTTTGTGAATAGAAAAAACAACTTTAAAAATCCGACACAAGGTCAAATTATCCCCCACAATGAGGATGGCCATAGGTCAATATTCTGACCTGCTTGATGTTTAGGCCAGTTTGACATATATTTTTAAGAAAAGTAAAATTCAACATATCCAATTTCTTGTGTTGTTATTCAGTATTGATAACACCCAATCACCAATGGGGTTTGGGGGGCAAAAACCATCTTTAAAATTTGTGTCAAAGCAAAATAGAATAAGTCCCCAGAAGAACATGGGTATTACAAAGGTGCTATGCATGTCTGGTTTGTCTTCTAAACACACAAATCTGATGAAATCACTTCCTTATCTGAATCAGAGAGGACAGGTGTGTGTCACTAATGGAACAAATAAATGCCACAGAGAGCACAATCTCAAGTGTAAAACAAATACCTCCTATAATGATTAGAAAAATGAAAGTACTTAGGGAAGGAGGGGGATCTGTTTGCCTACTTATATAATTTGCCTTGGGCTGAAAAGTTCTCATTAAAATAGTTAATGACACTATTTCACACTATGAAGTCCTGTTACCCAAGGGCACCAGGGATTGTAACTTTCTAGCTATGAGGGAAATGTTCTCAACTTTTATGCAAATACCTTTTCTATTACTGAGAAGTATGCCAGAGAGTGTCATTTGAAGATCAAACACACTTACTTTTGGTCACAAAGTTTATCTAAAGGGAACTATTTTCAATTTTCTCTGTCTCTTTTCTGTGGACTATAAAATTCAATTCCAACATCTCTTGCTACAGTTATTAAATCATATTTTCTCATTTTTTTCTCTGTAAAAAACATCCTAAGGATGTTGAATGTTTAATCTGTATTTTACGTAACTTTTTGTATCTCAAACT
The DNA here is from genome assembly GCA_004027455.1 of Hydrochoerus hydrochaeris. Classification (NCBI taxonomy): domain Eukaryota; kingdom Metazoa; phylum Chordata; class Mammalia; order Rodentia; family Hydrochaeridae; genus Hydrochoerus; species Hydrochoerus hydrochaeris. The sequence continues at coordinate 12,152 of PVLA01002673.1, forward strand.
TAAAGTTTTTATTGCCCAATTTGTATTCAATAATACTGTCTGAATAAAAATATTTGACTAGCTAGATGTTGATATTTGCCATCAAATACATGCTTTTCAACTCTTACCTTCAAATGTCATTTTACCAGATGCGTTAGAGACATACAGACATTTCCAAATAACTTATTTATATGAATTGCGGCTTAGTGCAGTTTACATATTCATTAAAATCTATCTCCATTTCCCGTTGAGATCAGTGTAATTCTTAATATACATGCACGTGTAAAATTGGATATAACACTGAGCATTGTCAATGAAGCATTATGCTTTGCTTGTATTATGACTATATTTCCTGCTTAGTGGCTTACAATTACAATTTCACATGGATAGGTCTAAGTGACCTGTGGTGCTACTAAAACTGCGTTCATTTTGAATAATTTTTAAAGCCACAGGATAGAAGTAAAACAAATTGCCTTATCTAACTTTTTCTTATAATTTATTGAAAACAGAATTTTAATGAAGTATTGCAAAGAAATTTATTGTGTGTGTGTGTGTGTGTGTGTGTGTGCGCGTGCGCCAAGGACTGAATTCTTCAACTTTAATGTGGGTATCTATACACGTTAAAGGAAAATACTCTTGTGGGCAGAGATGCAGGTCAGTAGTAGAGCACTTGCCTAGACCCTGTGCTGCGTGGAAGGAAGGAAGGAAGGAAGGAAGGAAGGAAGGAAGGAAGGAAGGAAGGAGTAAAGGAGGGAAGTGAAGGAAAATGACCAGAAGTGAAGGGAAGTGAAGGGAAAGGAAGGGAAAGGAAGGGAAAGAAATGAGGAGAGGAGAGAGTGAGAGAGTAGAAGGAGGAAGGAAGGGAGAAAGAAGGGGGGAATTTTGTTATGATTTACAAAGCTCAATGGTTTAAAATACGGGTATATATAATGCTACAAATCTTTTCTTATTAATCATTTTGAACACTGAATGTAATGCAGATGCTAAGTGTGTAGATGGAGAAGCAATTGCATACACACATACTGTTAGGGAAAAGAGAATTAAATAAAAAAATCATTATTATCATGAATTTGTAGTGAAATCCAAAGCCAGTAGATGGAGCTTTTCAGTTACTGTTACATAATCAACAGTTAAAGCTGCCATGTAAAATAACATACAGGGAATTCGAATTTAGAAATGAGCACAAACGCTCATTTTTTTCTCATTAAAGTTATTCGTTTACTATTTATCAGAAGTAAATTATTTTTAGAAAAAATATATATTTAATTTTTGTGAGCCTGCCAAGTGTTACGTTGCTACTTAAACATGAAAATCTTGTGAAGACTGAAGTCACTTAAGGCCATGGTATGTAGGTAACAAGCTTTTATCTGATCCATTTTACATATGTGCTGATACTTACTAATGTGTTATTTCAAGTCAAGATTGATGTAATATTCAACCATATGGTCTTAACCAATACCAATCAATGAATGTGGGCACAGAGAAATCCTAATCCATCTATAAATCACTAAGATAATCACTTTTACATCTCCTTTTTATGATGGAGAGAAACAGAGGCTGAGGAACATGTTCACAGTTTCGCAGATCCAAGGAGCTGGGGCGGGACACAGGGTGGTCTGCCCGAATCCAGAGGCAGTTCAGAAACCTGCCTCCGCTCCTTCCCCACCCACCGTTTCACCCTCTTTTAATTCAATGGTTAATTTAAGTTGACTGTGTCATCACGGCTCCATAATCTGTCTTCTAGGCTACTGTGAAAAACAACTGATAAGTTACTGGAAGCCTAACGGTCACACGTAGCTTTATGCCATTTCCCAATAACTATGTCATTCTCCTGTCATCAGTCACATCTCTGCAAACATGAGAAAGAGTGCTGTATGAGGTAGAGATAAATGCCGCATCTATATAATCTGTTATACCATATTCCCTTTAATTCTTCAATTTTATCATTACTGTTAGTAATCTCTTAAACTGCTTAATTTCTAAATCAAATATTTTTTTATGTATAAGATGAAAAGAAAACATGAAACATCATCTGGTATTATCCACAGTTTTAGATTCCCTCCTGCTCGGAGTGGATTCCCTTAGGATCCCTTTGTTCTTGCCAGCAAGTGAGACGAAACAAGTGTGTTTCCTCTCTCTTCCCTCCTCCTGTTCTTGGAGTGGATTCCCTTGGATAGGAACGGACTCCAGTACTTGTTCTGGATTCTAGACTCTGCACATTTTGGGGCATCGCTGCTCTATCCTACTACTATGTCTGCTATTTTAGAGTCACCAAATTGTTTTGTTAGAAGCAATGATGTAAAAATATTTACTGTACACACTGCAAAAATTATATATGTACATATGGCAAAGATTTTAGGTAGTGTGGAGGCCAAGCTAAAACTTCTGCTCGGGGCCTGGGATTTATCTCAGTAGCAAAAGCGCCTGCCTGGCAAGCGCGAGGTCATGAGTTCGATCCCCGGTACCACAAAAAAAAAAAAAAAAAAAAAACTTCTGCTCATCCTATGCATAAATGTCTCTGCTGTAACTTTGGCTAGGCCACGGACCTTAATTTCCCATAGAAGTGAGGGAAAATATCTCAACTAGCCCACAACCTCTTATTATATTTAGAAAGTACACTTGCTTTCAGAATCCCATCTTTTTCGATATACGAGTTAGGTCTATCCCCCTTTCCTTCCTCACTTCACAGTCCATCTGGTATACCTTAGTTCACTGCAGAATGTAAAATATGGAATGGAAGACTGCTGGCTATTTTTAAGTACATAACCTTTTAGATTTAGGGCACAATGTTGCTTTCAAGAGTGATGATAGATTATGAGGCACGATGCCTCAGAAGCACAGCCTAGAAAGGTAAAATGCTCTCTCCCACTTCCATAACGGTTTTTGAATTGGGAATGAGTCCTTTTTTTTGGCTGGAAATGAATAGATACTTCTCAAAAAAAGTACAAATAACTCTATGTATATGAAAAAACTGTTCAGTAATGGGGAACTCTGATCTGAAAACAGGTCATGGTGAGGATATCTGTACTCCACCCTTCTCCACCCCTTAAAATCCTAAGAGAATGAATCTATTCCCTCACTTCACTCACCCTTCAGAGTAAGCGTGTGCTGGCATCTCATGAGGACCAGTTCTTACCTCAGTCTAGGTGAGCTAGTTGCGCTATGTCCTGATATGCTTTAGGAATCCCAGAAATAAACTGTGCTTTTGTCTTTTATATGTTGTAATATGTTGTGTGTTACAATATAAGTGCCTGTCCTGCCCACAACAGCACTGTAAGAAATAAAGGTACTCAGCTAGTACTCTTAAAAAAATTAGTAACACTTAGAGTCCATCGTACTCCAAAGAGAATGACTATTATGAAGCACTCAGATGCAGCAAATGCTGGTGAGCACGTGGGGGAAAAGGATCCCTCCTGCATTGCTGGAGGGAATGGGGACTCCTACAGAAATTATAAAAATCAGTACAGGATCTACACACACACACACACACACACACACACACACACACTGTGATCGACATATACAATAAGTGATCAAATTAACAAAGTATTATAATAAAGGATAGCTTGCCATCAATCTCCCAGAAACTATTCCTCTCTCTTGCTTTAAACACACTTGTTTCGTCTCTCTAGCTGTGTTGTGAAGCAGCCCTCTATGTCGTCTTTCATGAGTATCTTCAGCTGCGCAGCCATGGCTGTCCTGATTCCTTGAATCAATTCCAGACACTTTCCTTCATGGTCATTTTGACTTTGGGGAAGAACCAGGAGTCACATGGTGCCTGATCTGGTGAATAAAGTGGATATCCATACAAATCAGACACTGGTATGAACCCAGCTTTACATCGCATGATGTCTTGTAGAAGGATCCATTGATTACATATCACAAAGGCACTTAATAAGTAGGACTTCCAAAACAGGTTCAGAAAGTGGCAAGAAGGATGGAATGGGTGTTCAGAGGGGAAAAAGTATTTTGAAAAGGATTAATGGTGGTATGTCTTTTTCTGCAATACGTATTTTAAAATTTAAGCTGTCATCAAATATTTTGCTCACTCCTTATTCTTCGACCATTTTATAAATTATATATAACAAGAGTATTATTTTTTAATATTTCTCTGACCACTTTCCACAGTACTACTGTTAATGAACTCTAGATATTTTGTACAGAAAGTGATGAAAGATATTTTATAACAATAAAACCTCTATAATTTGTTTAACATGAAATATTCCAAACATTTCCGGGAACTTGTTTCCCTGAAAATCTACTAATATACCGAGATACTAACAATATTTGGGAGAACAAAGTTGGCATAGACTTTATTAGACACTATTATTTAAATTTCAAAATGATACTCCTAAAATTAGTTTTTAAATTTTTCTAATACACATTTTTAAATATGATTCCATTTCAATTCAATGTCTTCAAATATTTATAGGCATAACAAATGATATATATGCACACATCAGCCCCTCTATATCTTTTGGTTCTACATTAGTGATTCATCCAAATGTGTATCAAAATTTTTCAGCAAAATTGTCCTATAGCTAATATGTGATTTTTTCTTTGTCATAATTCCTCCAAAATGGAGTGTAGCAAACATTTATATGGCAGTTACATTGCCTGAGGTATTCTGAATAAAAGCCAGATGCATTAAACATGTTTAGGAAGATTCTCTGAAGTTGTAGGTAAGTACTATGCCATTTTGTACAAAGGACAGGGATTTCCCATGATACGTGGTATCTGTAGAACCCTTAGAACCAATTTCCATGGATATCAAAAAGTTACTGCATTTCATTTCAAAGAAAGTTATTTCCTTTTCCATTCTTTTTCTTCTTTTAAATTTCAACAGTTCCTTTAGAATAAATTACTGCTAACACTTTCTCTAATTTTATAGTTTTTAGAGTTTTAATTCAGACATTCAAATTCAAGAGTGCAAAATTAAGTTAAGCAATTTTGAAAAGTGCCATGTAGGAAAAAAATTCATGCTCTGGAATGGAGAATATTATGTAAAAATATGTAGGCAACATTTTTTTCTCTCTTTAACACTGTGAGTTCTTGTTTTACCAGGGATCTCTTTTCATGTGATACAGTGGACTTTCAATAATGTAAATAAATAATTCACATGTATAGAAAGAACAAGCCATGCATATTCATAACTTTATGTTCTTGCATTGATGCTAATGACAGGATAGATTTTGCTAAGAGGGAAACATAATAAAAGAAAAGTAGGAGATAAGAATCAGTGAAGAGCTTTAAATAGCAAAGTGGGTCATGAAGACAAGCAGAAAATATTCAATATCTTTTTTTAAAAGGAATTATTCTTAAAAGATGTACTCTAGTCAATGATATTTTTAATAGAGCAGCATTAGACTCAGCATCACAGAGAGCTATTTATAGAGTGAACCATTCTATGATTGGGAGAAAAAAAAAGGCCTCTTTTGTAAGTGTGAAAAATTGATAAGAAACCTTGTCTAAAGTGTGAGTCCACCTTAACAGGGCCTATGTAATATCATTGTACAGAGCTGGTGAGAGAAGCAAAAATGTTTCCCAGAACCAAGTAGAAATAGCTGTGAATAAACTCACTTGAATTAAATAATGCCAGATTTAAAACAAACCTAAAAATATCTTGAACCTAAAATGTGCATATAATAAAAAGAATGTGAGGTTAACAAATTTGAGGCAATTGAATAATTTAGTGTTTCAATGTTGTATATAATTACTGCTCTTTGTAGTCAAAGGGGTATAAACAGCTCAACTGCAAATTGGTCTTGTTAGAAGACGATTTAGCACAAAAATCCTTTATTTACCATTCTCCCTACAGCTCCTTGTTCTCAACATTCATATGCAAAATTTTCGAAAATTATAAGTAGACCACTATTATTCATATATGCAAGACTTCTTTCTTGTGAGCAACATTTCTTAATTTTCCTACCCCAAGTAGCTTCTTCTTTGAAGTCTGTGTCTCAAAATTTTACTGCAGCAATTGGATGTCTTAACTTTCCTTCTTTCTTCATATGCAGTTAAGCAGAGAGTATCACCACCACAAAATTTCTTATAAAAAGACATTTCTCCATTTTTACTGTATTCAAAACTTGTCTCCTCCATAGTTGCATAACCCTTCTTCCTAGTCTCTCGCCTTCCTGCGCTTTGTTTTTCAATGTGTTTCCCAAGTGACAGTGATTGACATTACAAATATGCCCTTGTCTATCCTTCCCTTCCAATGGCAAGTATCAGATCATTCTGTGGTTTTCTATTAAATTGAAAACACAATCCAAATACCTCAAATAACTGACAAAACCGGTGTCTCCATTTTGCTCCCTAAGAATCCCCAACCCCCACACCCACACCTATTATCGTTTATGTCTGTTCTAAGAACATTTACTGAACTTATGACCCACCCTAATGTAGAATGATATCTTCTTGAGATTCTTACTTTAATTATATCTACAAATGAAATAATTTCTGATAAGCACATATACTGACTAGAACTTAAGCTAGCTACTCTTCAACCCTCCCCAGTGCTATTTCCTGGCATTTAAAGTTCAGCAATAACCATGAAATATGTTAGGGACATTTTTTCCAAGAATGAGCCCCTGGATATTGCAGATTTTGCAGACATCCATGGAAGCTAGTATTAATGGGTTTAGACTTGCTTTAATAATCAAAACTGTAAAACAATCAAAGGAAGAGGTAGTTTTCTTTTCCAGGAAGTCTTGCATTAAGGAATTCTATAGTTTTATTCATTTCACTGCTTATCAGAAAACAAGATTTTAAAACAAAAATATGTCAATGGCTCTGCTAGTTTTTAATTGTTAAAATGGATGAACTTTAATTTCTACTGCGAAAGATGCTAATTTTTCCTCCTAGATTTTTCTAACAATGAAACTAGATCATGCTTGCAAAGCACTTGCACAATGTGTGGTACTCTCAGCAGTATTTTCTGATTTTGATGGTAAACCAATTCTATGATTAAAAGAAATAGCATTTAATGGAACTTAAATGTATGTCTCTTACTATATTTACTATGTAATATATATACACATAGGGTATATATATATATATATATATATACTCTTCCTAAATTACATTAAAACTATTATGATAAAATTGTAAATAATACTGTTCACTATTTACTAATGTCTGTGAATAACATGTAATTTATTCAATCTGTAAAAAGGGTAAGCTGGATGTCCATTTCATATACATAATATGCATATATAATATATAATATCTCTATATAATATAATACATGTAACATAATATATGTATAATATTTATATTATATATAGAAATAGACACATGGTGTATGTGCTTGTGTGTGTGAACACTTTTTTCCTTTCCCCAAGTAGATCCACTTAATTGCTTTGGGTTTCATGCTATTTTCATAGGAACTAATTTCATTACCCTTTATTGAGAAATCAAAATAATATTTACAAAGCACTTCAAAGTTTACCAAGTGCTTTCACCTCTATTTTCCATGTCACTTATTACTTACCCACTTCACACACAGGTGCAACACTTATCTGTGTTCCTGACACTAAGTGCAGTGCAGGAGGAAGTGCTAAAAGCTATCCCTCAGTTCTGAGAAAGCGCACTAAGGGGTCACTCTCAGTGCCACAGTGGGCATGGGTGCCTAGTGCCGTGATGATTTAAAGGGAAGGGAAATGGTTCAGACTCTCATGCAGGACATTAGGAGGCAAAATGGTACGTAGGAACCAGGAGCTGAGGGAAGGACTGAAATCCAGGAAGGTAGACCAGATGTAAAGGCTTAAGACTGGAGTCTGGGTTAGAAAGAGAAAAGTAGCATAAATTTAGGATGAGAAAAAAGAGAGAAAGCCATACTGTGGGACAAGGACTTAATTCTAAACAAATGGAAATCTGTGGAGGAATATTAATGTGTGAGAATGTTCCATATAACTTTTGTAAAGCTACAAATTAGGGGTTAGAAATAAACTGAGGAAGACACACAGGGGTAGGCAAGGCAGGGGCTCTTTGGTAATCATTGAGTGAAATCAGAAAGGCTTATTTGATTGTGACCTTATCACTGAGTTTGAAAAGACAGGAATAGCTTCAGGTGACTAATTAATACTTGGCACTGAATTTCATCTCTCAATAAATATCATAGATTTATTTAAGTTTCTTTGATCACTGATTATTTGCTCTCTAATAAAGCTCTTGCTAATTTACAGAGAGAATTTTTTTTAATTGAGTAACATTTTAAAAAGCATTTTAAGAATCTCTGGAGATAGTTTGATTGCTTAAAGTTTATTACTTTTTTTCTGTAAGTTTTAGTTACCAATGATTTAGGAAATTGACCCAAAACCTTTGCTACTTATCACAATAGGATGTTATTTGTCACCAATGTTTAGGCTGTCTTGGCTAAGCTGGCATGTCTTTTCCTCCACATGGTGTTGTCTGGAGTGTCTCATGAGGTGACGTTCTCTGGGCCCTCAGTGGGGGCTGTAAGATACAGCGTGACTTACTTAGCTGCATGTCCTGGACTACTAGGGGGGCGGAACATATTGTGGTTGGCGGTATTTTTCATCAGCAGACAGTTCAACTTCTGCCTAGTGGTTCAGGACTCTAAGGCTGAAATTAGAAATTTCTAAAGCCAGGCTAAAAATGCATTCTTATTTATTTCTGTTGCCTTCTGTTCGGTTGAGCAAGTCCTATAGGCTTCTCAGATTCAAGGAAAAGAAATAGGCTTCATCTTTTAATGGCATGAATATACACAAATATCACCAAACATCCAGAGATGATTCATAGCCTTGCAGACTTACAACTGACCTATTTTGCTGATTGTCTTTGAAATTAGATACTGTCTTCTATCTAATGATTACCTTCTTGAAATCAGTAATACTGGGCTGTAGATTTAGCTCAGTGGCATAAGCACATGCCTGGCAAGCATGAGGTCATCTGTTCGATCCCTGGTAACAAAAACAAAAACAGAAGGAAATAAAGAAAAGAAAAAAAAAAAGAAAAAAAGAAGTCAATAGTACCAACTTGAGAATGTACAATGAATAGGTTTATAAATGACAATTTAATAACACAGGTATATTGCAAATATATATATATATATATATATATATATTATATATATAATATTATAATATTCATATATATAATATATATATGAAACTATTTTGGAGACATCATTTGGTTATTTCCACAAGCACATTGAGCATCTAGGTCATTTAACACAGCTTCTTTACTTTTAATAGTGATGATAAAATTTCAAGAGCTAGCAATTCTTTTTTTGCTCCCCCTTTTTCTCCTCAGTTCTTTTGATACAAGGCATAAAGTTTATAATCATTCTATGTGTGGAGAAAAATCTCCTTATGTTAAAATATTTTACAATTACAAACATTAAAAGGATGGGCTTGTGTGTCCTTTTGGCAAATATGCTGCTCAATATTAGAAACTAGTAGACGTAGTAGATAAAGCCTTTGGTGAAAGATAAAACATCATTAATTTTGTGAGGGCAGTGAGGAGTCATCTCTACTAGTGACTGAAATTTTTAGCCGCTCGTCTTGGCAGCTGGGGTGTATGACCCCAGTAGACCACTGTGAACTGAGATGTACGTCTGCTGCTCTGCAGCAGTGCTTAACATGCATCATAGGATGTTGTTATATTCCTTTTACAGATTCTTTGAAATCTGAGGTAACAGCACCTCAGGGAGCTCTGGAAAAGTAGTCACACCATTCTGGATCTGAGGCTAATAATGTCTTGATAACTGAAGAGAAAAAATCTCCTAATTAAAGGAGTAGAATTTTTAGCATACTGTTTATGGTCTTCAATAGAATGAATTGGAACTGATAAACACCCACAAAATTCTATGTGAAAGATGAAGCATAAAACTCAAAATGATAGATTTTAGTTTCTATAAGTCCTAATGTCAAAAATCAAAGACACAAAAAGCAAAAAACTTTAAAAAAAAAACTGGCATCTTGAGCACTCTACTGCTAATTATTTCAGTTCAGTTCAATATTTCTGTGTTACAAAAATAGCCTATTTTTAACTGAAAGTGAAAATAAAGTAGATGTGGCTTTCCTTGCCTCTGAAAACACACACACACACACACACACACACACTTGCTCTTTGATCCCTATTGTTGATTTCATTATTACTGCTGATAAATGTGTTTCATCCATCCCTGTTTCCAAAGCTATGTGCCTGCTGAAGAAAAGACTCTTAATATTTAGAATTATTTCACACATTGTAAGTAAGCTGCACTAAGTTTTTAACAGCAGGGGTGATAAGTTCAGACTGCCTTTTCGTGATATTCATACATGGTTTTATCACCATACCAAAACTGTTATCCTGAGAAATTGTGAAAATTCTTTGTGCTCTCATTGCCTCTTTGGTAAAAAGAAGGTGGAAATGATAAGCAACTCAACATGTTTGGTGGATATTAAACACTTTAGAAGTTGTCTCAGCAGATGTATTAATTAATAATAGTCTTCTACCTCATTAATGATAAGTCAAGATTCCAGTGGAAATATGAAGAGTAAAGTAAATATATATTGTGATCCACAGATTTTAAATTTTCCTTATTTTTTCTCTTTTCTAATTTTCTGGTTAGACAGTCATAGGCAACTGTCTTCTGAGTTCTACTTATCTGGAAACCTTTGCCATTTTCACTGAGCAGTCTTATCCACACAAAGCCCAAGCAAAGAACTAGCCCTCCTTTTTAAGGATTTATTTTTCCTTGGTGGGGTTCACCCCTAGAATATTAGTTATCTCCCGTCTGCCAACTTCAGCCCTGCTGTGGGCTCTCAAATACTCTTTATACAATGTATGTGTTAAATATCATTTCTCTTTATTTTCATCACTCTTTGAAAAACTCTTTAAAAATGTTGTTTAGTTAACATGAAAGCTTGTATCTTGACAGTAAGTCTCAAATATATCTCTGAGCAAGCAGCCATCTGTCAGCGAGTTGGAGTTGGACTGTCACTACTGTGAAGCTAAAATATACGTTCGATGGTGTGAAAACCAATTCAGTGACAATTTATCTTTCACCTCCTTTATTCCTGCGCATGGTGTCACCTACGGAATTGTGTCCCCCAAATGGTAATGTCATCTTAGCTGTCACTCACATTCTGCTTTCAAAACCTTGGAAGAAAGCAAGCCTGCGAGGGAATTCAGAAGGCCTTGATTTGTTAGTTGATATACCAAGGGCCCTGACCTCCACTTTTTGGGATCACAAAAAGCGTGATTTTCACCTTTACATTGCCTTTCAGTGTACTATTTTTCCATAAAGTAAATAGTGACTCTGGGCTTAAAGGAAGAGCTGCAGAGGTGTGAGCAGATAATAACCAGTGAAGCTATTATTAGCAGTAGGTTAAGATGTGTAGAGTAAAAATAGGAAGGGAAAACTCATATTATTGCTGCTACAGTAGAGAAAAAATAAGTGTCAAAAGGAAGATAAGTTGGGAAATATAAGCATGAAGGCCTTTCCGTGACTTTACTCATATAGAAATATTTTCTCTGCTTTTTCCATTTCAATGATTTTTGCAAAGGTTTATTTATATTTTTTTAACAGAAGTGTTCAGGAAGTAAAACATGACAGGCAGTTCGGTTCCAGAGAACTGTTAGATACTTCCAGGATTTGTAACGTGTGGGGAAAAGGATGAATGAATTCAGTTGACTCCCAAATTACAGTAATGCACATGAATTCCATAACCTGGAATATCTTTATTTTGTTTTAAAGAAGAATTGATGGAAAGTAAGTTGAAAACCAGTCACTATAAAACCTGAGTGTTTTCTCTTGGGATCCCAAAGATGTGAATTACCCATAAAGAACAGGAAAAGACAATACTTATTTATATTCTTAATTAAAATAGAATGGATGGTTAGTAAGCCAATATTGATTGTCATATTGTTATAAATTATTTTATAATTTTTTTTATTTTAAAGAGAATAAAACAAAGCAAACAAAACAGAACAAAGTAGAGCAGAGTAAAACAATGCAAATAACACAAGATTTCAGAAAAAGACAGCAGGAAATCAAGACTAGCTACCATAATGTCTCTTGTTTTCTTCAAAATAGCTGTTCATATCTTCAGACCTACTGGAATCAAATAATTGAAAACTGACTAAAACCAATCAAAACCAAGAATAAAAGCATTACTGGCTTTTGAATCAAAATGATAGGAAATCATCAATGGTCACCATAATGTCTTGTTTTCTTCGTGTAGTTGTTCACACTATCACATATACTGAAATCAATTCTTGTAAACTTTATTTTATAACTTGTATGCCTTATGATGAGTTTTTGTATTCCTCTCAATGGCATTCATAGTTTAATATTTGATTAAAGATAGGAAATTGTGTAATATGTGTGTTAAATACTGTAATATCCATATTAACAAGACTAGTAAAATACTCAGATTAGAAGCCACAGGAAAAATCCGTCTTGTGCTTGTCAATTTCTTATAGCATAGCCAGAAAAACACCTTTATTTCAACTGTGATATAAGAAGCAGAAAAGATTTGAATTCCTCAGTTTATAAATGCCTGTAGAAACATTGCTCCAGAGTGTTTAAGTCTTACATTTCTGATTTTAAGAAATATGTTTTTATGCCTCTAGAAATGTAAACTCTTCAGTGTAATTTTTCACAGTTTGCTTATCAAATTCATCTAGTATTTTAATTTTCTCATTTTTTGACACACTTTTCCATTAACCTACCAGGGGAGTTCAATAATCTAATTTTTGAAAATTTAAAAGAAAATATTATGATAAAAATTAAATCACAGACATTAGCCTGAAGGTGGGAAAAAAGAAGGTGAAATTATCCTAGAACAGAAACGAAAGATCAAAAGAAGTAGAAAATGGTAGAGGAATGTTTAAAAACAAAGGAAGGATAAAGAAGGAAATGGCATAGTTGTGAAAGGTGAACCTGGCGCCAGTTCCTGTGAGTCCACGCCCAGAGCTGCCGTCACCGCCATGGGCCTGGCCCCTTGCTCTGTTACTTTCCGCACCTACATCTTTTGCTAAAAACGGAGCTAAGCTGAGGACCATTTCTCCAGACTTTTGAGAGAATTAAATGAATCACACGTAAAGCGCTAAAAGAAATGGAAGTGAATCTCAATACTAAGTTTGTGTCTTTCCTACACAAAGGTATACCTTTGCTTATGAACTTCATTTGTTCTATGATTTTGGAAAGGATGGCCATGTTTTTGTTTGTGTGGGAAAGATGGCCACAGCTGTGTTTGTCACCGGATGCAGAGTTGTAAACAAAAGCAAAAAGTTTCCCAAATCCTTCAGTGTGGGAACCAAATTGCACACAAAACCATTATAGACCAAGGTACCACTGTATATGGATAAGTAAATTAAGTATTAAATAACAATTTCACTTTACATAATTCAAACTGGCTAAAGTATGAGTTGGTCAAAATTCCATGTAGCATCTAGGATTAATTGTTTTACTGGGTAATAACTCTTGTATCTCAGAACTTGCCCTTAGTTTTAGCTATCCAGTTGTTTTTATTCTCTGTTTTCTTGAACTTAGGAATAAGCTTAGGGTTAGGGTTAGTACATACAGTCATAGTAAGGGACAATAACTTTACTTTCCTCCTGAACTTTTACCTCCTGGTGTGCCTCTTGTGGGATAAATATTCAATGATGCTTCAGGTCAGAGAGCAAAGTGTGAGTGATGCAGTCATTGGTCACCCTCACAGGACAAAATGTGGTATAAGAGAAGGAGTAGAGATACCTAAGTGAATAAAAGGAATAACTAGCATGTAGATATTTCTAATCTTAGAATAGTAAATTATTTTAAATTTATATAAGCATTCAGGTACTGTAAAACTATATAAAAATCCAGTTTGTTACCTTGCACTATGATAATGTCAGAATCCAGTTTAAAAATCCAGTTTGTTACCTTGCACTAAGATAATGTCAGGTCATATGTCATTAAGAAAAATAGAAATATGATATATATGTATATATATACATATAATATACATATTGTAGATCTTGAATAAGTTTAAAGGTATAGAAGTAAGGAAGATTCAAAACCAGATAGGCATAGCATACATTATTCCAACTTTCTGGTAGCTTCTCAGGTATTACTACTAATTCTCACACCAAATTCCAAAGCACATGTTATCATTACTGATTCCCAGGAAGGTCAACAGTCTCAGACACACTAACTATATTTTCCAGGATCACATAGCAGCACAATGATAAAATTCAGTTCTATATAAATTCAAAATTTACTTCTGAAATATTACATTACTGAATATAAAAGCATTAAAGATGAAGAAATGGTACATATGAGTAAACAACATTTCGTTTGATGTGGAAATTAATAATATGAAAATATGATACTAAATTTATTCTGAAGACACAAAAAAACAGCCCAAACATCTGAAATGAACACACATTTCACAGATGGAGATATACAAATGGCAAATAAATACATGAAAAAATACTCACCATCACTGGTCATGCAAGAAACGCAAATTAAAACAGCATTGAGATTTCATCTCATCCTGAAAAGAATAGCTACCATCAAAAACCAACTGATAACAAATGTTGGCAAGGCTGTGGGGAAAAAGGAACACTGCTCCACTCTTGGTAGGAGTGCAGACTAGTGCAGCCACTATGGAAATCAACATGAAGAAGATTCCTCAACAGACTAGGATTAGAGGTTCCATTCAAGCCAACTATTCCCCTCTTGGGTATTTTCCCCCAAAATTTGAAGAGATCATGCCACAGTGATATATGTGCACCCATGTTCATAGCAGCACAATTTATAATAGCTTAATCTTGGAAACAACCAAAATGCCCATCAACTTCAGAGTGGATGAAAAACTGTGGTATTTTTATACAATGGAATATTACTCAGCTAGAAAAAGGACAATCTTGAGGCCTTTATAGGTAAATGGAGGCAACTTAAGACTAGCCTCATAAGTGAAATAAATGTCTCACATTTGTAAATATCACATTGTCTCTCTAGTGTAAAAAATCATCAAAATTGAAAGAGTAATAAGGCCCAAAATACATAACAGATATTGTAAAATGAAAGGGAAGAAAAGTGCTCTAAAGGATATAACTATATGGACACTCAAGAGTGTAGGATAGATGACCATATTACTAAGTTTCCATTAGTCATTGAACAGACTAGTTTTCACTGTGAATGTTTGAGTTTCAACTTTTTATGCTGTGATTTTGTAACTTGAACAAATATTTCTAAGAGGACAACATGTAACTTATCAACTAATAATTTCCTAATGTTAATATTTTTCTTAGAAATTCTATATTACTTTCTCCCCTTTTTTTCTGTTTTGTCTTGTTTTTTTTTTCTTTAAATAAATTAAAAAAAAAACAGCCTGAAAAGCACAAGTTTTCACAGAATTTTTTAGAATATTCCCAAGGCTCTGGAATCACGTCAACATTTAAGACATAAGTTTTTGAGTTATAATTTGTTATGATTCATATTCATTTTTGTGGCAAAGGGTTAAAAGAAAATAAAAGTATTACCTACAGAAAAATATGATGGTGACTATTGCACTAATGGGATATTTGAAACTTTCCTTGTAGCATAAGAGAAAATATATTATTCATATATTATTTGTGATCAGAAGTGACATGTTTTGCTCATGTATGATAAAGCAATTTTCAAATGCTTCAAATTTCAATGATAATATATCTTACTCAACATGAAACTTCACTTGGCTACAATGCTTGATAACTTAAGTTATACTTGTCTTTGAACACTTCATGTAAGTCATTTATGTTATAAATTTATTGTAGCTTTTTCTTAATCTCACTTTAGAAAAATAAATAGATATAACTTAGCTTTCATTTTATGTAAATCAGTTATATTATAAATTTATAGCAGCTTTATCTTAAACTCACTTTAGAATAATAAATAGAAACAGTGCAGCCTTCCTGATTCTGGCCGGGTATATTTATTTACAATAGTACATCTATGCTTTTGAAAATGCATAAGAAAATCATGTTTTGAAGCTAAGAAGCAATAGAAAAATGCCTGTTCTTTCCCTTTGACATTACAGGCTACTATTTGCAGGTTGTGTTAATATTTGGATAAGACACTTTAATTTGTTTGATTGATAGATTTCGTTCCATGTCTTAATTATTTCTACTTGCTGTTTTTAGACTTTTCAAATATCTCTGGAAATATTATGGCTATTCTACAAATCTAGTAATCTCATTATTGTTCACAATACTGAATATTTAAGGTAAAACTCCATGAAATGGACCAATCAAGCCAGGGATGTTGTACTGTAAAGAGCCAAATAAACTCAAGAATACAAAGTTATTTTCCTATTTGCCACCATTAAGAAGCAAAAGAATGTATATTTTGGACATGCAAAACTCTCTGAATAGAAAAGTCAGAATTGCAAAGTCAGTCCAGAGCATGTCTCTACGCCAATATGATGCATTTGAAAACAATATCACTTGAGCAATTGTCTCCTTTACATAAGCCTAAAAGATATATCCTATTTGATACTACCAAAAGTAGAGTAAAAATGAAATGTGAAATGACACACTTCTCAGTAACTCCTTATAAAATTGGCTAAAAGCCTAATGCTTTAAAATTTTTTTCTTGACCCAAATTTTTGATAGCCTTACACAGATTCCTGTTAGGGCTTATCATATATTCTCTAAATTATTTGTTTCTGTGTTTCTAAAATTAATTTATAGAACTTAAGGGTTGACATGCTGTTAAACAGTTTTTTGTAATCCGAATATCCAATAGAGGTATTGGAATCTGGTCTAACCTCAATGAGTGATACTATTTTGAATTGTTTTATCTTCTCTGAATTGTTTTTGCCTGAAGATGATTTCAGATGATTATTGTAATACAGTTTAGTTTGTAAAATTAAAAGAGTAAATGCAGAGAGTGGTTGGTGTGACAAGGGATCGAGGCAGACCAGTGCAGGGCGATTTCTGCAGATGGCTCGGGAGTAGTAGCTAATGTTGAATAAACCCTGCCATGAAAAATAGTGTTTTTGTTTTAACAAATGAATCAAACAAGTTCATGTGTTGCAGACTTAAATTACAGTAGATGCTGAGGAAATTTTTCAGAAAGAAGAAACATAAATCTAAATGGAAGGACTTAAGGGACCACAATTAGGTAAATGTAAATGAATGTTGAGTGAATAAAGCAATTATAGTATTTTCGTGGGTTCTAATATAATTATAGTGTACACAAAACAGTGCAAGTTAGAGTGGGTGGTGGTGGATCTTAAGTACTTGAATGTCATTATTTTGGTTTAGGAATCGATAAGTACTAACTCTTTAAATGAATTTAACATTCAGTGATCCATGTATTACTCCATAGGGTTAGCACTAAGAGAATATGAAGCCAATGTTAATGTGGTATGTTTACTAATTTGCATATTTTGAACCATCCTGTATCTCTAGAATAAAACCTACTTGGAATAGTGTGTAAGCTTTTGTATGTGCTAATAGATCTGATTTGCAAGTAGTTTGCTGAGAATTTTTGTGTTCATTTTCATTGATGAGGTTGGTTTACAAATTTTTTGTTGTTATGTCCTTGTCTAGTTTCAGTACCAGGGTACTACTAGCTTCCTAGAAAGGTTTCTGAGTGGTTTTATCCCTTTCAACTTTGATTCAATATTAGTAATGTGCACAAGGGGAGAGGTTTGACCAGGTCTTAGACTATCAATTTTGTTGGTGCACAGCCATTCCTAGGGCTGTATGTAGGATCACCAACAATCATTTGCATTTGTGTAGTGTAAAATGCGATGTCTCTCTTTTAAATTGTCAATTTTGTCTCAGGCATCTCTTTTCATCTTGGTTAGTATAGCTAGATGTCAATTTCATTTGTCTTTCAGAAAATCAGCTTACTTCAATATTCCTTTTATTGTTTTATAGCACTTTTTCATTTATTTCGCTTCTGATCATCACTGTTTTTCCTTTTAATTATTTACATTTGGTTTGTTCTTACTTTGCTAGTTCTTTGAGTTACATCATCATATTGACTAATTCAAGTTTTTGTAGTTCTTTGTTTGATATAATACCTATAGTTTTAAACTTTTAGTTTGGTTCAATTGTACTGCTCTTCCTGTATCCAACAGGTTTAAATATGCTGTTTTAATTTTTCTTTGTTATTTTTTAATTTCCGTTTTGGTTTCTTCATTGACTCTTTAGTTATGAAAGATAGCATTGTTTAATTTCTCTGCATTTGTACAATTTATGCAATTCTACTTGTTGATTTCTAGATTTTCTTATGTGGTCTGAGAAAACACATGCTATGATTTCAGCTTGTATTTCTAAATTTTTTGGGTTTTGTTTTATCACCTTGTATATTGCCTACCTTAGAGAATGTTCTATGTGCTGATGAGAGGAATACATATTCTGAGGTTGTTAGTTAAAATATTCTATAAATATTTTCTAGGTTCATTTGGCCTCTACTGCAATTTAAAGCTGATTGTTTTTTCATTGATTGGTTGGTTGGTTAGTTTATATTATCTGACTATTGATGAACGTGGTGGTTTGAAGTGTTTACCTATGACTTTATGGGAGTCTATCTATCCTTTTAGATGTAACACATTTTGTATCATCTATTGAGTGCTCTAGGGTTGGGAACTTGTATGTTGCCGTTGCTATTTCCTCTTGCTGAAATCATTCCTTTACCAGCATATAATGAGCTTCTTTGTGCTCTCTTTTTACAAAAAAGGCTTAAAGTCTATTTTATACAATATTAGTAGAGCCTTTCTTTCTTTCTTTCTTTCTTTCTTTCTTTCTTTCTTTCTTTCTTTCTTTCTTTCACTTTCTGCTTGCATGGCATAGCCACATTGTTCTATGCTTTATTTTCAAGGCCTACCTGTCTTTACCAATGTGAATTGTTTTAGGCAGCAGATTAATGGATCTCATTTTTTAAAAAAAACTTTTATTCAGACAGTTTTTATAACTAGTGAAGTTAACCTACTTGCACTTTGCTATTTATAATTAAAGACACTCACTTTTCTTTCTGTTAATTTTTCTGGTTGTTTTGTATGTACTTAACTCTTCTTCTCTTGGTTACCTTGAATTTTTAGTGGGTATTTTGGTGATAATAGAGTTTCATTACCTTCCCTTTCCCTTCCACATGTATCTCTCTGCTGCTGAGATTTGTAGTTCTGAATATTTCCATGACGGTAGTTGCTATCATTTCATTTCTAGCGTAGGACTCCCATAAACAGCTCTTCGTGGTGATGAATTCTCTCAATCTTTTCTTGTCTTGGAATTTTTTTTTTTCTGAATGGTAATTTTGTTGGTATTGTATTCTTGTTCATTATTTTTTTTTTAATTTCAGGACATTAAATACATCATTCCATTCTCCCTGGGATATAAGGTTTCTGCAGAAAGCTCAGATTTCAGTTAGAATCCTTTATAAGTAACATAATATTTTCTCATTTATTTTTGGAACCTCTCCTGGTCATGTACTTCCAACATCTTTTACCATAATACTCCTCAGAGGATATTTTTTTTTTTTTGGTCAAATTTATTAGGAAATACTTGAGCTTTCTCAGAACTGGTGTCCATTTCTTTTTAAAGGTGTAGAAAGTTTGTAATAATTACTTTATTGAACGGGTTTTTCTATGACTTTTCCTTTTTTAAAATCCTGTTAGAGTACTCAGTTGTGAAAATTTACTCACGAATGGTGCAGCATAATTTTCAAGACTGTTCCTTTTTTTTCACTGCTTTCATCTCCTTTTTTCTTTTCTTTTCTTAAATCTCCTGGCTCATTTAAAAAGACTTGTCATTTTGTAGATGTGCTTAGCATGAAGCCGTAGGTCCAAGACACACACACACATTCATGCACAATCCTATCTCCAAGCTAAGGAATTATTTATTATCTATGATCAATTTTATTCTTATGGACTCATCTGAATTTTCTATCTCCTTTTAAATTCTTGACATCCAAGACTTTCACTTGCCTCATTTTTACAGCTCTCCTCTCTGCTTAATTTCCTATTCACACCATGAAATATCTTTCTAATTTCACTAGATTATCTTCTCTTCTATCACCTTTACTTTCCTTAAAAATCATTGTTTTGAATTCCTTGCTAGGCAACTCATTGACCGCGTTTTCTCTGTGCCTCCTCCCAGAGAGTTACTGCCTTTCTTTGGAGATACTATGATACTTCTTTTTCATTCTTGGGTCTCAGCTGTTTTGATGCAGGTACTCAGCCTGTGCACCTGCTATTGTATAAAGCATCTTTTGCAGTAAAACACTTTAAACTGGAAATGAGGCCAAGGATGTTGGTTGGATATGTTACATCGGGTTTGATTCCACATGGCTTTCCTGGTGTAGTGTCTGTGACCAATGTCGGCAATGTATGTAGACATCTCAGTGGTGTGGACTTTCAGGACTGTGAGACTGTATTGGCAGCTTGATGTAATTCCTTTTGGTGGGGCAGAAAGCCTGGTATCTCTGGGACTGATGCACCTGACTGTGTTGATGGAAGGCCTCAGTTTCTTCACGTTTTGGGGTCAGGCCACTCCGAGTTCCAGTTGTGTACAGTGTGATGTATTCAGTAGCACAGTGGGTTATCTTCGGGATCCGAGAACTACATGGGGACTGATCTGCACCAGTAATTCTAAGTGGGCACCCATCAATCTCTGAGAGCTGCCAGGGGACTTTGCAGACTTCCCTCCTCGGGACGTTATGCCCAAGTGCTTCCTGGGGTGTGGGAAGGTAGCTGGAGCCCACTGGCTTATCCACAGGGCTGTGTCTGCAGAGCTGTAGACCCAGATTCCTATTCGTTTCTGTGCTATGCAACATCAAAGCTTTAAACAGCCAGACCCTAGAAGAAGACAAGTGGACAATGCGGCAGTTTCGTGACCGGGAAGCTCCTCAGTGTGGATAAGGGCCGATGAGCTCTGCAGTTTTCCCACAGTGAATGGTTCAGCTGTCTCTGGCATAACTGAGGCCTTCCAGGGTCCACCTGCCCTCTTCTCAGTGCCACATGATGTCTCTGTTGGCTCCGGGCTCAGATCACCAGAGCAACAGTAGACACTGCGTGCTGAGTTTCTTTATTTAAGTGACTCCATGTGTTTTGCAGTAACTCAGCCATATGCCCAGTGTACTGTGGTGTTCTGCCTTAAACTCTCTGGGGAAATACTGGATTTTTCTCACTTGCTTTGAGGAAAGCATGCTATGCACTTCAAGTCCATCATCTCAATGCTGTCAGTTTGTCACAAAAGAATTCTCTACATAATGATTTTGTGGACGTAATTTTAGAAGAAAACTTTTTTTTTCCCCCAGGGTAAGAGGAGAATCTATGTACAATATTCTGCAGTCATATTTTTTGGCGTAAAGGGACAAGTGTTAATTACAACCAAAAAAGTTATCAGCAAATAAATAAAGGGAAAATTCATCTGCTAAAAGTGATGGGACTAAAACTATGCTTTTGGAAACATGTCACATATTTAGAGCAGTCATTGTGATTAGTGAAGCGTCGTTTGATTTATTCTTTCTCCCATTTCTCTCAGTTCTATGAAAATTTTAGTCTCCTGGAAAGTATCTTTATTTTTTGCCTTTGTAGGTGTTTTGTATGTAGAGTAAAACGTCTATTTGGTTCACCAGCAGCGAGTCATGTATAAATTACACACTGCTGAGGGAGCTGAGTTTCCTATTATCTGTTATGAGTAAACACAAGCCCAAGTGTTAGTATTATAAATGTTTCTATATTCTGACAAACAAATCAGCCATCCAGAGATTTTCTGGAAGAAATGTTTCTGAGAAAGTCAGCAACATAATTTTTTTTCAAGTGAGAAAAACGACAAAAGAAATTTTAAGTTGAAAAAGAAAACAAATGATATTTACAAAGTGACTGAAAACTTTTAAAATTTGCCTGATTAGTAACTGTTAAAATATATTTGACACACTAATTCCTTTCTTTAAATTATACAGCTGAGTAATTGTTAATGTTCACATTTCTGTAGACATCAACAAAATCTAAGAACACTTCCCCAAAGAAAACCCTTTTCCCATTGGCCCTACATTCTATCCAGCCCAGTCACCGGCTCTGTCCTCTTCTAAAGAAACAGTAATGCATTTCTGAGTCTTTATGTATCATTTTGTGTGTGTGTGTGTGTGTGTGTGTGTGTGTGTGCCGGGGATCGAACTCATGACCTCACGTTTGCTGAGCACTGTTACGCCGCTGAGCTAAATCCCCGGCCTGTATTATATTTTCTAACTAATTTCACTTAACATATCCTTAAAATTGGTCAATGTGGTCACATGCATCAAGGCTTCATTTTACTTTACTAATATGTTATTGTTAGTATGTTTATCCATCAATTAATGGATATTTATTTTGCTTCTACAGTTTGCTTATTCTAAATAAGGTTATGATGAGCATTTATATAAAAGTGTATGAAGATGTTTTCATGTTTTCTTAGATGTATGCCAAGGAAGGGAATTTCTGGATCTTTTGGTACTCTGTATAACATTATCAAGGAACTGTCAAATTTCTTTTCAAAATGACAATTCCATGCTTCATTTTCACCAGATTTTTAATTTCTTCTCATTCTTGACAACTATTATAGCAATTCTATTAGTTAAGCAGTGGTATCCAACTGATTTGAATTTCTCTAATGACAATTGATTTTGAGTAGCTTTTTATATGCTTATTTGTTTAGCTATATAAATGTTTCACTTTTAAAAACTTTTATTTGCTTTTTCATTGTGATTTTAGCTATCATTTATGTAGTTTGTATGCAAAAGCTTTATCACATGTATGACTTTCAAATATTTTCTTCCATTTTGAGACTGTCTCTTTCAATTTCCTTTACTTATTTATTTGTCCTTTATTTATTTATTTTGAGGCAGGGTCTCACTATGCAGTTTAGGCTGAGCTTCAGGTCACTTTGAACCCAGGCTGGTCTCAAACTCACAGCCATCCTCCCGCCTCAGCCTCCTGAGTGCTGGGGTTACAGATGTGAGCCACCACCCCTGGCTCCATTACCTATTTATTTACAAGGAAAATATATGTGTATTTTTGTCAATAACATTGCTTTGAATTATGTACATATAATGAGACAGCAAAATATAGTTTATTAAGATGTGCACTTTCTCATGAATAAATTTTTATTGTGAGAACACTTAACAACTACTCTTTTCAGTATTTCAGTATTTCAGTAATACATCCCTGGTACAAAAAAAAAAAGAATACAATACATTGCTATAAATTATAATCACTGTGATATATAGTAGCTATTTTGCGTGTATTCCTCCTATCTAACTGAAATTTTGTGTCTTTCCACTAACATGTTTCCAGTCATCATTCATATTATTCAATCCATATTTCATGTCATAATGGTACCATTTACAACACAAACGTTACAATTTTGATGAAATTCAAAATCTCTACTTTTTCTTTTATGATTTGTGCTTTCAGTATTGAATCTAAGTTACCATTACTTAACCCAATATGAAGTTTTACTCCTAGATATTTTTCTAAGAGTTTAATAATTTTAGCACTTATGCTTAGGATTATGACTCAGTTTGAATTAAATTTTTATATGGTGTGATACTGGGGTCCAATATCATTCTTTTGCATAAAGATATTCAATTGCCTCAGCTCTATTTGGTGAACAAATCACATTTTTTCTCATGAAATTTTCTTGTTAGTCTTTTTAAAATAAGTGGTCATAAATTGTCATTTACATTTATCAAGCTGAGAATTACTAAAGACCTCAGATGTTAGACATAAGCTACAAGAGAGAAAGGGTCACTGGGGAAATTTACACCCAAAAAACAACATTTTCCCAATACTCTGCATTTTCCTCTTATCTCATATATCACAGTCCTGGGATCTTACAGGAGTTCAGTGCTGGGATTCGGAGTAGGGTTCTTACATTTTCAGTGTTGCAGAGAGGGACCCCGCTGACCTGGGAGTGTTCCATGGGCTAGGTGCCCACTTCTGCAGGCTGGGATGGGCAGCCCCCTCTACAGTGAAGCCAAGATTGAGGACCCTGAGTGTCTACTCCCGCCTTAGAGGAGGAGTGTACTCCTTTTACATCTTCTAGGGTGGTACCACAAGAGTTCTTGTGTTAGTATGATACTGATACTCTCTTTGTTATTCATAGAGACTAATTAAGGGACATACATTACTTGGAACTGACAATCATGAGGTAACTGCACACCAAACTCCTGTTCTAATAGTCTCAAAAAGATACTTTAAAATAAAGTTGAAATAAAATCCAGTGTCTCAGAGAATAATATAAAAACATAAAGGTTGGAATAAAAAAAATCACTTACCATACCTACAACCAACAAGATTTCAAACTGAAAGTGGCAATAATTGCAAGATACCACCAGGTGACAGAGGTTTACAATTTTCTAAAAACACTTAAAATGCCATGATTTAAAAACAGGGCCTCAAAAATGACACAAATATATTTAAAATATTTTTTTAAAATCAAGACTCTCAGCCAGATGTGATGGTGCACACCTGTAATCCAAGGATTTGGGTGGCTGAGGCAACAGATTGCCAAGAGTTCGAGGCCAGTCTGGGCTACAAAGTGAGTTCAAGACCAAGGCCAGCCTGAAGTGTATAGTGAAAATTTGTATCAAAAACAAAACTCAAAATGATCAGCAAAACAGAATATTATAAAGAATGAAATTAAGACATTAAGCATGAGAAGCCAACTACATTTAAAAATCTTAATGTGCTCAACAGCAGAATAGAGAAAACACAATCAATAATAAGACCAGAGAACAAATTGTCCAATCTAAACAAGAAGAAAGTAGCCACAAAAGGGAAATGGGAGAGGAAAAGGGAGGAAGAAGGGAAGCAAGAATGAGAGAAAGAAAGACCTAGAACATCAGGGATAGCTAAACCAAAGTATCTAATATTCTTGTCAGTGAAATAATTAAAATAGCAAGGCTCAAGAAGTACTTGAGGAAATAAAGACTGCTAACTGTCTCAATTTGTCATGTGATAATCCTACAATTTGAAGAGCAAAGTAAATTCTAAATTGGATAAACT
The DNA here is from genome assembly GCA_004027455.1 of Hydrochoerus hydrochaeris. NCBI lineage: Eukaryota > Metazoa > Chordata > Mammalia > Rodentia > Hydrochaeridae > Hydrochoerus > Hydrochoerus hydrochaeris. The sequence goes on from PVLA01002673.1 coordinate 37,108, forward strand.
CAGAGATAACCAAGATATGTCTGTCATCATAATTAAATTGAAAACTGAATACAAAACATAAAAAAAGCACTCGACTATAAGTAAAAATGAGCAAAGATGTAAGACTCAACAACTTCAGTGATCAATGCTAAATGTAAATATCTGTCAAACATTGCATTCACAATGTTGTAATATACAAGCTTTCCTTGTTTAGAGACCAAGTTCTGCTCCTATGACAGAGTCATTAAACAAATTGACCACTAAATGAGAAATTATATGCAATATGCACATTAAAATATTAAGAACAAAGAAATGGCCAGGGGAACTCCAACTTGATGAATTTGCTTTTATCTGCATAACTCTTACATGCAATACTATAATGTATGACACCATAAAACTACAGTAGTCTACAGCACAGTACAATGAGCAAAAATTACAGTACTGTGTAAACAAGATATTCTGTGCATAAAAAGACACTGAAGCTCTATGAACAAGATTTACAGAACTGCACGAAAACAAAAATAAACATACAAATAGACAAGACAGACTGGATTGCTAGTCTGAGCAACAGCTCATAAGTTTATGAGTAAATAGGTAGGTTGCTTAATATGGAATATCTGTTCATTATTTTTAGGTATCTGAGGAATATACACATTCTGGACACTGAAATTTAAAGAAATCTAAAAGAATTAAAATCATAATCTTATATTTTTATTGCAATGTAATCAAACTTAAAGTCAATAATGAACTTAAAGTGAATATTTTAAAACTCCCTGAAACTGAACAATTTATTTCTAAATAACTCTAGGCAAAAGAGGAACTTCAAATGACATTTTAAAACTACAATAAATTGAATGAAAGGTGCATAAAATACATCAAAATGAAGGAGACACAGCTGATTCAGAGATGATGCATATATATTATAGAAATAAATATAGGCACTATAAAAGAGAAAAATCTGAATTTAGTAACCTACGTTTCCACTTCAAAAACAATGAAAAAAAAAAGAATAAACAAGAAAGTAAAAGTGAATAGAGGCTGAAAATTGGAAATGGTATAAACAATAGAGTTAGATCAATGGGGCAAAATTGGTTCTTCGGAAAAGATCAATAGAACTTTAAAACCACTAGGAAAGCTGAGAAAGAAAATTAATTCTCAGTGCCAAAAATAGAAGAGGAAAGAGTTTTTATAGTTCTACAGACAAGAGTATGTAAGTCTGTTTTAGACATTGATTTGCAAATTAAATAAAATGTAACAAACTCAGAAAAAAAAAACATTTCCCTGACATGAAATAATATTGTGACTAACTCTGTAATGACCAAGGACTTAGAATTCATAATTATAAAATTTCCAAAAGAGAAAATCTTGATCTTTTCACCTTTTTTTTCATTTCTCTTGAAGAACTCATTTTACAGATTTGAACTCATCTGATGGGTTTGATAGTGATTTATATTTGTAATTTTTATTTTTCTGAAAGTTTCATGCTCTTTCCTTTTTAAGCATTTTGAAATGATTGTACTTGTCACAGGGAATTGGTACTTGCACATAACACATTGAAAGCACTTTTATATACAGATATTTCTTTCTAATTCTTACAAAAAGTTCATGACTTTAGTGTGATTTTTCACTGCCTTCTGGCCTCAGAATTTTCTGATTAAAAACTCAGCTTCAAATTTTACTAGGATTCTTGTACACGATTTACTTTTTAAAAATCTCACTGCATTCACACATTTCTTTTTTAATATTTGTGGTGTAGCTTGATTTTAACCTCTATTTGGAATTCATTGATTTTTCTGGCAGTGTAGATTAATAATTTTGAATCATATATGTGAAGAATTTAACATTTTTTTTCTTTTCCAAACCCTTATTTTTTTAGTGATTTTGTTTCCTTCTATTTGTCCAGTGTTTTTATTAGTACATGTTTGCAGTACATAATGAATACACTCCTCTTGGGGAACTGGTGCACACACAGAGCACATTTGTATTATTTTTCATTCTCTTTCTCACCCCTTACTACTCCCTCTCTCCATTTAATTTTTCCCTTTCTTTTTGCGGAAGTTCTATCTCCGCATTTCCTGTCTTTTTTTTTTTGCTCTTTATTTATATTTTGCTTTTCTTATATAAGAGAAATCATAAGGTATTTGAACTTGTGTGTCTGATTTATTCTACTTAGGTATGGCTGCAAATTTATGACTCAGATTTATCTTTACAGCAGAGTGGTGCTCCGTTTTGTATAAATGCTGCAGTTACTTTATCCATTCATCTTTTGAAGGACCTATCAGCTGCTTCTATGACTTAGATTTTAATATTTGTCATGCTATAAACACAGGTATGCTCGTGTCTCTGTACTATATTTTTAAAGCTAGAAGGAGAATAATAGGTTAATAATTCTAATTTTAGTTCTTTGAGCAGTGTCCACACTGATTTCCCTATTGGTTGCACAAGTTTGCATTCCCACCAACTAGGTAGAAGAGTCCCTTTGTCTCCATAGTCTCTGTACATTTGTTATTCTATTGCTTGATGGCAGCTTTTCTTCCTTATAGAAGGCTGAATCTCAGTGTTGTTTTACTATTCATTCATCTAATGGCTAATTATCCTGAATATTTTTACTTCTGCTTATTATATGTACTTCTGAGCAGTGTCTATGCAATTCAGAAGTTCATTTTTATTGGATATTTTATTTTAGGGTGTTTAATTATTTTGAGTTTTTTAGATAGTCTAGATATTAATCCTGTTTCTGAATCAAAAATTGTTCTCACCCTCTAGGTGGTCTCTTTACTCTATTGGTTGTTTCTTTTGCAGAGCAGAATCTTTTTAATTTGATACGATAGTATTCATCAGTTCTTGATGGTATTTCTTGTGTGACTTAGGGTCTGTGCAGAATCTATGCTTGATCAGTAAATTTTAAAAATGTTCTTGATGGTATTTTTATTTCCTCTTCTTCTGAAACTTTTATAATGTAAATGTTTACACATACAGAGTTTTCACAGGTCTCTGGAGCTCAGAAAGGATAATCAATAATTTCCCCCCTCACTGGTTTTTCCTTTAATGCTCAAATCTGTTGTTGAATGTCTTTAGTCAACATTTAAAATCTCAATTACAGTTTTCCACTCCATAATTTCCATCCAATTGTCTTCAAATACTCTTCTTCCGTTACTGTGACGAGACAGCCTTCTCATTCTTTAACCCTCTCATTGTGATTTTTTTAAATTCTTTAAATGTATGTGTAATAGATGCTTATGATCAACCTTTCCAAAGACAGTTCTATTCTGCACACGCGCGCGCGTGCGCACACACACACACACACACACACACACGCTTATTGTTCATGTCTTGGGTTTCCCAGGCTTAGTTTGTAAATTCTCCATTCTTCCCTTTGCTTTGCTTCTCAGTATCGTGCTCATGTAGTTTCATGGTCAGCAAATTACAGGCCAGATATTTTTTCGGATGCTGCGAACCAGTATGTCTGACTCGCCCTCAGGAGAGGTTATGCGTGTGTGCTTGGGCACATACGTCTTCAGGGTTACAGTATTCCACAGTCTGTCTCCACTTTTGATTCTTTAGTCAGAGCCTGAAGTCATTAATATGCAAGCTGCTCAAGACCTCGGATCTTTCCTCAGCAGAACTCAGGGTTGCATATGCTTATGTCTTCAGGAACAAATTAGAACTTTCACAAACCTATAAATGGGTCTTTTTTACCCTGAATTTTTTTTTTAGATTAAGTTCTTGTTTAAACCAACTACTTTAACAGCTTTTAGACAATTACAATGTTACCACACACATACTCTTTTTTTTTTTTTTTTTTTTACAAATGCTCCAGACATAGGGCTTTAGCCATAAAGTGAGCGCTGTGCAAGGTAAATAGTAAGACCAGGTAACAGCTTTCCAGCCAGCGTCAAGAAAGGCAGCTGTGACTGTTTCCTATGTGGGATGACATTTGCTGGGAGCTCTCCACCTGGTCTCTCCCTGCAGGTGCTGTAAGGCTGCCCTCTTCACAGCCACTGTGTAAGTGAGGTTGCTCAGCCCTAAGGTTATCACCGGGGAGAATGGTGTTGTTCTAATTGCTCTGCTTTTTACTGTGCCATCATTAGTGAGATTCAGCAGTTTCTCTTGAAAAACGAATGCATATGTTATGCTTGGGCTTTGGATATATCTCAGAAAAAAAACTAGATTTTGAGAATATTGGCAATGTCTTTGTTATTTTTATTGAAGAAAGAATTCATAGAGATCTCTCTGCCATTCCAAAATATCTGCAAATATAATGCATTTTATAAAAAAATAAAAAGTACCACTAATTTCCTTTTCTGAACTATTATTAGAAAAGAAAGTATTTTAATATAGTCATAACCACAATGTGCTATTTTTCCAATTAAAATGAATGATACCATAGGAAAAGCTATTAAAGTAAGTTATTATTTGAATAATTTTAGTATATATTAGTTAAAATTTTACATAAATTTTTGAGTGGCAATGTAAAATAAGCTGTAATTTAGAATGTTTCAAAAGCTACCTAAGTTTGTTTGAAATAATTCATTTTATCTTTTATCAACTTTGAAAATTAGGTACAATCTAAAAAAACAATTTTTACTTTTTGAGATTTATTTGCACATCTACCTTTAATTATATCTTTTTAATGAGTTTCTCCTACATTTTTTCTAAAATATATGAGGATAAACTGACTCAAATATCAAAAGGTTTGAAGGTAAAAAGCTTGAAATGTCAGGCCCATAAATTTGGAATGGGTTATAAACTTTACAAAATTAACTGTCTGAACTCTGCACACTTTATTTCCTCTGAGAATAAGGGTCTGAAATCATAGAATAAAACTCAATAACTGAAATGTGTGCAGCAGAGTTTATTTAATATCAGTGAATAATTTGAATAAATTAATAATTCAGAGATCCAAAGAAAGAAATGCACACTAATTTTTACAGATTAAACTCATTCCATGTTTCTTCAACTTTAAAATATAGGCTGTAATAAGCTGCATTCCCTAAGGTAATTGTAAAAATTAAATGAAAATAGCATGCATACTTAGGAAATAGAAATATCAGAATAAATGCAATCGTTGGTAGAAGATTTTGATGATCTGTTCTTAATTTTAATAAAAGTAAATTTTCTTGATAAAAAAGAAAATGCTATTATTACTGTAGGTATTATAGAGAATATCATCAAAAATAGGAATAATGGAAGTTAAATTGTCCTTTCAGAATTAAGCCAATAAAAGTATATATTTCAGATCAATTATAGACCAGCATAGAACAATGTAGTTTCCATCAACACAGAATGGCATCTGGTACAACGGAATTTATGATCAAGCAGATGTAACATGTCTAAGAAAGAATATGCAAATAGCAAGATGTTTACTCAATCTTGTGACTATAAAAATGTGGAAAGCAAGTGAAAAAAGCCGTTACCTATCACAATGTTAGTATAAAAAGTAAACCTCAGTGCATTCTAGAGCTAATCATAGAAACTTAGCCAAAATTGTTATTAAACATTTGAAAGACAATCATAAACTGTCTTACACCAAATAAATGTATTTTAATTCATTTTTCTAAATTAATTACAAATGTCTCATAATTTAATATATATTCTTACTGACCTTGTACACAGAGAAAATATAAATATAGGAGAAAATATTGGTACTGAACTCTTTTTATGTCTGACTTTATGAGATTAATGATTATGTTATTTCTGGTAGATTCTCCTCATCCTGAGAACTTGGTTCCATTTTCTGATAATCCAATGCTAAAATGTAGACTATGGATTATGGAACATTCACTAAGGAAATTTTCTAGGAACATTAGAAAATTTGAAGAGGAACCGATGAAGTTTAGGCCCTAAACAAACACTGACAATGGAATCTGATACTTTCTCTGCAATGTTTGCATCTAAAACTCACTTCTACCTTCAACACTTTTTGCCATCAAAGAAATATGGGATGAGCAACAGGCTGAGGGATTCAAGCTTCAACTGCATTGAATATGTCTTGCTCGTTAGAAGGTATCCATCATATATTCATGAAAAACTGTAAGTATATTTTATATACTGATCAAAAGAGAAAAGTGTTTGGACATTTCCTTTAGAAAATATACACAAATTCTACAAGATAAAAAATAGGCTTTGTACAAAATTTGATTGAATGTAAACCTGAATATGAAATGTAAACCAAAACAATTGAGAAGAAATTAAAGAAGAATTTTATCATGACCAAAAGTAGAAATTCATGCATGCACAATAAAATTAGAAGCAAAAGTTTGGAAAGTTAGATTCATCTAAGTATAATAGTTAATCAAAGAAGGAAAGAAAAATATTCTGACTATAAACAAATAATTCCAACATCCTAAAGAACAAGGATACTTTTACTTCTTGATGTACTTACTAGTAAAGTAACTTTACAATCTGTGATCATTTATTGAGCTTTCCATGATGTTCATTTATCTAGCACATACACCTTTATATATATATAGTACTTATAATAAGAGTAGTTAAAAATCAAAAGAAGGCATCTTTGAAGTAATGTCATGTGAGATATTTCATATAAAAGTTACTATTTTCTGAAAGCCTTTTGACACTACAGACAATGAATATATTTCTACAATATTGAGAGTTCTTCTAATTCATGAGTAAATGTGTTTTTCCATTAATATGAGTTTTACAAGAAAATTATGCTTATTCCCAAATCTTTTAAAATGGAATATTCAAAGTGTTCTCTATGTGGAGGTATGGGTTTTTATGTGGTTTTGGCAAAAAAGAAATTAAGAGGAGGAATTTATTCATTTAAAAAATATTGAACTTTCACTAAATGCTAGGTTTAAAAACAAATTTTTGAAATATTTAGAAAACTTAGGTTTACAAAAAATTACATCACGGGCGAAGATTATTAAAAGTAAAGATATTAACTAGGAAAACAAAAAATTCGAGCAAATGGCGCTTTCCCTCAGCATGTAGCGTGCAACGGCTCAGCCCCTGGTGAGCTGTTCTGTGCATGTGCCTGCTGCACGCCCTGCCCAGAGGAAGTAGCGAGTCAACTCTAGAGGGCTTTTTCCAAGTGACCTCCAAGAATGCCAAGGATCCAATTTACGGATTTAAAAATAAAGATGAAGTATGGTTCAGTGAAAAGTAAAAGAAACTCTGTCTGCTGATGTGTAAGGTGCACAGAAATGAGTGTGTAGGTTGGACAGTGAGGAGTCATCAAACAATACGAATACAGTCAAGCAAGGAAGTGATGAGACCCATGTGTGTGCGTGTGTGTTTGTGAGGAGGGAGGAGAGGCCGGGGGTGCTGCTGGCATTACTAGGGATTACACCCAAGCGCTTTGAAGTGATCTACATCATAACCCTAGTTTTTAAATTTTGAAACAAGACCTCACTAACTTCCTATAGTGTCCAAATTGAGCTCTAAGTTAAGATCCTGCTGCCTCAGCTTCCCTGGGTGCTTGAGATTTCAGGCATGTGCCATGATATCTGGGCTTAGGGATTTGCTGAAATGATTTCAGCAGCAATGTAGAGAACTGAGTGCCCAGGCAAAGTCATGAAGCCCAGCAGGAGGGACATGGTAGCATCACATGACAGACAGGAGATGAGGAAGAATTGATATAAACCTACAAAATTGAGAATTGAAAACAAAGAAAGTGAGAGACAGATTTGAGAAATAGTTGAGGAATGGGATGATGAGATTAAAGGGCAGGAAAAGACATGGTTCACTATACCTGCGCAGATGTATGCAGAGAGAGACGCTAATGTCCAAATGAGCACATGCGTCTCTCATAGCTCACAGTGGTAAGCTGTACCCTATAATAAGTTTTTCATTACAACAGTGTGGAAAAATATGTGTGTGGTTGCTGAGAAACCTGTAAAAAACAGAAGGCAGAAATCTAGTGATTTGTTTTTAGAAGAAGTCCATGAGATTAGGGAAGCTGGATACCATCATTGAAACAAAGGGCGAGAGATTCCAAAAGGAAAGAGAGTGATTAGGAATTCCAAATGCTTTTATAAAAAGGACAAGAATAAAAAACAGTTGGTTTGAGAATTCACCCATAGTCTTTGCAGGAACCATGTCATAGCAGATAGTGACAGTGCTTTACTTAGAGGGTTGAGAAAGGTAAATACAAGTATGAATGTGACTCTGTCACGGATCTTGGCTAGCACAAAAAAAAAATAAATTTTGAGATACAATCTAAAATGTTGTACAAATATTTATTCTCTTGTTTTGTGTATGTAGGAAAAGTAAATTGTTGCATCCAAGAAAAATAAGGAAAATGTTGAAAAATACATTTTGCTCATCAAATTCTTGATGAGAATGTGACCAAAATATGTACATTTTGATTATGTGTCAAGTATAAATCAACTGTGGTAAGATGACAGTAATAGCCAAGGTGGGAACAGTACAATGTGGGGTATTCTGAAGCTCTCACACTGAATCCGTGAAAAGTTGCAATACCAGTTTAGAGAAGGATTTTCCATCACATACAGAGATTTCTCTAGATTAAATTTGCTTCCTTGTGTCATCAGGGCCAGGTATGCTCATCTGGGTCCCAGCCCTCACTGAGCTCTGTAGTAAGAAGGTAATGTAACTGCGCTGTCTCGTGTTTTGCTTCCATTCCAAGAAGACAAGCTAAAGTGACAGCTCATCATCTCACCCCTGAGGTGCGACATATAGGATGGATATGTGAGGAATATGGAAGAAGAATTATCAGAGCAGACAAATGGTGGAGGAGATAACGTTGCATATGCAATGTAAAGAGCAAAAAGGTGCCCTTGTTTGTGAGAAATGAATTCTAAAGAAGGATCAGTTGTTTTATTTAGAAATGAGTATACAAAAAGCAAATATAGATTACCATCAAAGCACCAGAAGCCTAAGCAATTGCACCTTAACACGTTGGTAGAAAATGATGAAATATCCTTTAAAATGTGCAGGTGATACTGGAAACTCCTCGGAGAAAAATGTGAATAAATGAGGAACACATAACAAGATGTTTTATCTCAGTTGTACTCTGAGAAATGCAAAATAAAATAGCGTAACATTTTTGTCATGTAAGATTTGCTTTCAGAAAAGCTATTGTTGCCATGCTTGACTTCACATGATGGTGCTATCAGCATAAATTTTTGAATTTATTGAATTTAGTATGAATGTATTTACCTAAATTTAAAAATCACCAATACCACTTCTGGGATTCCATTTTAAAGATCCAGTTCAAAGATACAGTTTAAAGATAATGTATTTTTAAAATGTAGACACAAGAGTACAGGTACAGTGTTAATTTTTACATATATTTAACTATAAAAATGAAGCTGCCAATAAGAAGATGATAATCACAGGCATATCATGTGACTACATAGTCATTGAAAAAGCATGTACTATTTTCAGGATATGAGACATATATTAGTAGATTCCTTGCATAGCATGGAAAGATTCTGGATTTGATCGCCAACACTACCACCAATCATTTAGTGGAGCTATATATTTGGACCAGAATAATATCAGTGACATTTTAAAAAATAAGCAAATACAAAGGTTTGGGAAATATGTATATTATGCCTAACACCCTTTGGAAAAAACATCAATTTATGGAAATATACATATGATTGTATACAATTAAAACAAAACCTAGAGCAGTAAAAATTGAACTGATTACTAATTCAGTCTTGTGAAACATTTGTAAGTAAGGGGAGATTATATTTACTTTAAAAAAACTGTGTATATTTCTAATTGTATGTTATTTTTTTCCTGAAAGACTTACACCTAGTCTTTGAAAAAAGGTTCTTCACTGTGATGGATAATGTCCTAACAAAATTAAAATAAAATGAAAAATACAGATAAGCTAGCTGAAAGTAGATTTAGTTCTTAATTTTTCTAAAGGGAAAAAAAAAGATGTGAACTTTGTGCATTATCAGACTCATAAAGAAATAGTGGAAAAAGCCAAGCCTGTTATTTTAGGACATATGTCCTTTCTCTAAAACTGTCAGGGTTATGGGTCTTGAGAATATATACAACAGCCCATAGGTCAGATAGTATCTGAAGGGATACCATGCTTGTATTTTGTTATGAAGTTCAAATTGTAAGCTGTTCAGGCAGAAAACTATTAGAAATGGGTGATAACTAATTAACCCAAGGTTTCATAGTAATTGCACTGCAAGAAGCAATTTAAGAGTTATCTATTTATTTACAAAAATCATAAAATGTCCTTTTTGCCTTTTAGTGCATGATCAAAAACATATGACTATATACAAATATTGGGTTAAAATTAGACTTCTACCTGATCCAAATTATTGGTAAGCTTTCAAAGGGCAGATTAATAATGTTATATTATATCCCAGGCTTAAGATTTTTCCTTATAGGGAGACAATAAGGATGCATTTCCAAAATGAATATGGCTCAGAAGATAGGATCTTATTTATTTACTTTTTAACCCAGTCCTGAGCCACAGCCCATTACTAGAGTCACAAACTCTTCTACTCTAGAGCACTTAGGTGTTTAGTGACAAAGTGACTTCCAGAAAAGGACATAAAACACAAATGTTGAGGAGGTGTGACACCCCAAATCAGCCTCTCTTCTGCCATAGACAACTCTGACTCCTCAACTTATGAGCATGGCTCCTCTCACTTTTCAAAAATATGTACTCACTCTTTCCTCAAGAAAAAATAGTCCCAAATTTCCTTCATTTCTACAACCAGCCCCAAACACAGAGGTTATGGGTCCTGTGGAGTTCTCTTCTTTAAATTTTCCACGGGTTTCTGATTTACAGACCTTTGGCAATTAAACTTCAAGTAAGACCTGCAGTTGAGGAAAATGTCTACATGAGTTTTTTGAACACTTCTGATCCTAACTTCCTGCCTCTATATCTCAGCTTTATGTTGTCTATTTAGTTAAACCACAAGCATATCATCTGACCATTGTATTACTCTTAGAGTTTCACTTTACACAATAGACTAAAGGACATTATAAATTCAAATATACATTCAAATAAGTATGTATTTGAATAAATTAATTCCTCAAGAAATATATTAAGCTTTCTAAGAATCTCTAGGAAAAATGCACTTAGTCCTCCTACAGAATTGGTGCAGAACTTGAGTTCTTTTCCATCAATTGCCCAGAAATGATATTCAATATATTTTCCCACTTTAACAGTAATGTGATTAATTTAGTATCATATCCAAACTGTACCAAATACTGTGATCCAAATTAGAACAATTACATAGCCTTTAAAATCCTTCTAATAGGTATCATCAAGAAAGCAGCCAATAACAAATCTTGGAGGGGCTATTGGTGAGAGCATAGACTGGTACAACCACTGTGGAAATAAATATGAAGTTGTAGTTTAAAAACTAGCTAGAACTAGATGTTCCATTTGATCCTGTTCTTCTTGGTATCTTCCTGAAACAATTAATAAACATCATACCACAGCAATATATGCACACACATGTTTATAATGGCACAGCCTGTAATGGTTAAGTCTTGAAAATGCTTAACCATTCCAATGCTCACCAGCTGGTGATCGGATAGAGATGTGTTCTTTTTTTTTTAATGAAGAACTACTCTCCCATAAAGAAAGTTAAGCTTAACACATAAGTAAAAGGATGCTCTTTGAAGCCATTCTCTTAAATAAAATAAATCATACACACGTGTGAATACCTCATTGTTTCTCTGATCTGTAAAACTGAAAGTGGCAATAAGCACCAAAATGTACAATAGATATTGTGAAATAAGAAGAAAATGTCAAAATGGGGAACAGAACTAGGTGTAGGGGAAGAGAAAGGAAGGAAGGAAAAGAAAAGTATGATGAGAAAAGAAGTAAAAATTGGAAAAGAAATTTTTGTAAATAGGGAGGGGAAGAAGGGTGGAAGGGAGGATGGGGAATAGAGGGAAAAAGAATAAAAGAAACCCTTTCCCTTATAATCAGGGTTGAATGGATCTTCTATAATGCATGACACGTGGTAGAAATATGGATATGGCAAAAGGTTTGCATCCTTTTCCAGCAATAGGTAAAATTGAGATTTAATATTCCCAGTTATAGTCATTAAATTTTCAAGACTATTCACTCATTTCCACAATTAGACCAGAAATCCTTAAAGAATACAAGATGTACTGGAATTGAGTTGATGGAAGCATATCATTGGGATGATCTCTTTGATTGGTTTATCATTATTAATCTAAATATGGAAAATGATAATTCCAGCATTTTCTTATTTATATTTACATGTGAATGTATGCCCACTATAAATATATATAATATAAATATATACATAATTTATCTAGCTCTTAAAATATCATTTACAAAATTACTATTAAAATCTGCTTTGGAAAAATGAGATTTTTCTAAATAATATTTTTTCTGAAATTTTTTTTCTTTTATATAACATTGATATCTATTTTTACATTTTTTATTGCAGGGTTTATTTATACATGTGGTGGAACTTTAAAAGGACTTAATGGCACTATAGAAAGTCCTGGTTTCCCATATGGATATCCAAATGGTGCAAACTGTACATGGGTAATAATAGCAGAAGAAGGAAACAGAATACAGATTGTGTTTCAGTCATTTGCACTAGAAGAAGAATATGACTACTTATCCTTATATGATGGTCATCCTCATCCTACAAACTTCAGGACAAGGTGAGTGTATTTTGAATGGAAAAAGGGAGGGAAATTATTTTGTCCATAAACTAATTTACTTTTCAAAGAATGCTTAACGTGTGGTACAGTTAAAATCATACTGATCACCTAATTATTACTCATTTACATATGTAGAATTTTATGAGCAAATTATTTCCTTGTCTTTTAACTCCCATACTGGAACATTACTGCTAGTATCAAAAAAAAATGATTGCAAATTTAACTGTGACATTTTTAGGTAGCAAAAAGGAATTTTGTATTTTAAAGAAACGATCTCTATCTTCATTCATTACTATATAGGCATGACTTTTCATAAAAATGTAATGTACTATGTACTATAGGTTTTGGGGATATACATTCAATTTATTGTACAACAAAATACAATACACTTTAAGTTCAAATGTGTAATAATGGAATATATATTTCTTGTTTATAATGTCTGAAAAAACCTGAATAGAATACCCTTTCTACTGGGACATTTATATTTGTGTCCTAACAAATGAAATTATTTTTTAGATAGTTGATTAAATATGAAATTAGATAAGACCTAATTATTAAAATGACTGTTTAAAATTTCCTGTTGATAAATAGGTTATGTAAAAATGTGAAGCACCTTTTCTGTCTTATGAGAAACTGATCTTAATTGCAGATCAAATATAGCCGGTAAAAAAATTGAAAACTTCAGCCATTACATATCTCAGTCTTAGATTTACACTATTTTTAGGCATTTTCTTAAAGTTGAGCAAACATAATTGAATTTCCAATTTAAAATATTCAAAACAGATAATATGCAACAGTCGGAGACTGGTTACACACTCGGCTATGTTTGAGTTTTGATTCTGTGATTCCATGTTTGTTTCTAATATTCACTGCTGCGTTTTTGCCTTCCTGCTCTTGTGGATGCTGAGTGTCAACATTAGCTTTTTATACTTGCTCCCTCTTCCAGGGTATTTTGCATTGTTTCCATGTTAAATACAATGCTGTGTTTAATATACTTCTAATTTTAGTAATGGGAATATAATATAGCCAGAAAATTTTGAACTCAGTGGTAGGATTTACTGCATGGTGTTAGGTGTGCTGCTCAGCAGATGTTTAAGGAATCCAAGCCAGCTCTGCTTTGACTAGGAGATGGGTCATAAGAAAGGGATATTGCCCACCTCATACCCTTTTCCAGTGATCTTAGACATAATATGTGAAACAGCTGCTGACATGTATAAAATTCTGCTATTACACCTTTGAACGTTTTTTAGTGAGAGTAATAGTTTCAAATGTTTAAATTGTTTCAAATCATATATTGATGCAAGGAATATTTTACTATCTCAGCTACAAATGGGACTCTTTCTAATGTATACTCTCTTTTTCTGTGTTGATTTACTGTGTAGTTCAATTTCTCCTTTTTCTACTTTTAAACTCCTTCAACATGTATCCACTTTAAAAAAAAATATCCTGCATGGTATATGCTTTTGACAGTGTTCTTTCATTGTCATTACTCATATACTTAAAAGTGGGTGTCCTTTCCTAATGACACAGCATTCATCAAGGAAGTAGCCTTGGCAAGAATGTCTACCTGCACCTCTGTGCTTGTATTAGGGGGGGTATTGTATACTTAATTATTTTTATGTATTTGTATGTATACTTAATTATTTTATGTATGTATTATGTATACTTATTTTTATTGCTAATGTATTTTCTTATTCAGTAGTCATTTTTATTTTGTCCTATGGATTCTTTCTTTCTTTGTTCCTTTTTTTTTTTTTTTTTGTACCCAGATCGAACTCATACCTTGTGCTTGCCAGGCAATACCCATGCAGTCAATGGCACATCCTAGAATTCCAAGACAGCCAAAAATATGGACAAAGGTCCAATGACTTTGTGGATTTGTGTGACAATGGCTGAGTATGCTGTATCAGTGGCATACAATTTTTAAAAGCTAATTCTTTCCTTTTTATCTGGCACTTTTCATAAATGTACTGATAGTATTGTTTTTCCAAGTGTCTGTTTTCTCTAGGTCCCCTTCAAAATGAGAAAACATGTTCTTATTTCCCCCTGCCCTTTTTAAAAACAATTATAGCCTCTGGGAATTTGAAAGGCTTTGTGATATTGGGATAATTAATTTATTGTTCTCATTGTTTCTTTACTAATCTGTAAATTAGAAACACTAGCACTTAATTTACAGATTTCATGAGAATTACAATGTGATGGAAGCTCAATAAATCCAACTCTTGGCATTTATTGAGTGATTCTTCAGTACCTGACCCTGTGTGAAGTATTTTGTATTCATTACAGTATTTAACTTCTCACTACCCAAACAATGTGAACTAATTGCTATTATTATCATGATCATTTTATAATTGGTAAAAAGAGGTTAAATGACTTGCCTAGAGTTACTGCTGCTGCACATAGCAGGGGGCAAGACTAACACTGCAAAAGGGATTTATCGGAGTTCAGAGATCAAGCTCTGACATATATAGTTATAGTATAATATAAAAACTCACACACGCTATACATAATGCTCCACATTTACACCTTGATATGTAAATGAATTAATGTTTACTTTTGTAGCAATATTTGATGACTACAATTAATAATGGCATGGGCAGGAAAAGGCAGCAAAGCCGCAGCAGTAGTGCCAGTGAGGCTGCCTTCTTTAGATGCCACCCAGGTTCCCACCCTATTGATTAGTGCCACTCACACCCAGGGTGAGGCTTTTATTATCTACATCCTTAATCCCATATGACACCCTTAACTCACAGCTATTTATTTTGTTTGTTTGTTTGTTTGTTTTGTTTTTTTGTAATCTAAGAAAAATTAAAGTTTAATTGCAGTGCTGGCACTTTGAATTAAAAAATTTTGGGTCGCATTTTGGGCACTCAGGCTCCAAAAGTTTCACCATCACCTAGACCAAGCGAGTTCCAAGAAGCCTATCTAGATACAAGCAATAATAGCTCCTTAGGGAGCTATCTAGATACAAGCAATAATAGTTCCTTAGAAGCAGAATAACTATATCAAAAACAAATAGCATTGCTCATATTACTAATTTGCCTTGCAAAATCTTACAAGCCTGAATATTAGTACAAGTAAGAACTCCGTACTCATTTCTCCTAAGAGTAACTACTGTTATGTGTTTATTCTTAATTTTATTATCTAATCTTAATTATGTATACTTAATTATTTTTATTGCTAATGTATTTTATTATTCAGTAATCATTTTTATTTTGTCCTATGGATTTTTTTCTTTCTTTGTTCCTTTTTTTGAATCGAGATTGAACTCACATCTTATACTTGCCAAGCAAGTGCTTAGGGTCACTAAGATACATCTCTGATTCTTCCTATAGATTATTTCTTTTGGGCTATGTATTAGTATCTTTTTTTCATGACTGGTATGTTAGCTTTTCTTTCACTGAGACAATATCCAACACCACAATTTATGGAAGACAAGATTTTTTTTTTTTTTTTTGGCTAGTGATTTATGGGGATTCAGTTCATGGTCATCTGGGCCCAAGGGTGAAGTATCATAATGGACTAGCATGACAGAAGCAAGATTCTTAGTACATGGAGACCAGAAAACTGCATTGGATTAGTACAAGAAAGGAAAGGGGTCAGAGAATGTATAAATTGCCCAAAGTCACGTCCTCAGAGATACCAAGAAACACTTATGTGTGGGATTCTCTGCTTGCTGTGCTTTTTAAAATTTCAACCAACCTGACATAGGAGGTCCAGCATCATAACTTATTAAATGAATTTATACTTAGGAATGGAAATATTCATACATTTTTTAACAAAAAATTATCCAGCCTGTTGATTGCCAGTTAATTCAGTTATTCTTCCCTACATAAAGAAACAAATAATTAAATTTTTAATATAGTATGCATCATACTTTTCTTTAGAGATTCTTTCTGTATATTTTAATTTTAAAATGCCATCAACCCAGATATTTCATTTTTTCATTATGTTTTGATGTGTCTTGGCATGTCACTGTGTAGTCTCCTCACTTCTGTTAAAAGAGTATTTATTATGTTTTTTTCTGTAACAGAAAATGTAGTTTACAGTATTTTAAGAGAGAAATAGCTCTGCTTTGGGCACATAAAATTAACTACATTTTTATTCAATTTGTCCAGAAAGCAAAAGCTTTCTCAAAGGTCACTTACCATTTCTTCCCCAACACCACTGGCCAAGTGGAAGATCCTGGCTTGGAAACCCTTGATGAGTAGTCAAAAAAAAGAACATTTTATCTTTGAAATTCAGTGGCTTGATGTTGCATGGAGAAGACTGAGTTCTAGTTAAGTGACAAAATTGTATCAATATGCTATTTTCATTTACATTGTTTTATTTTACTATCACAAATCAAAGTAAGGTTTTAAGAATGCCTAATCTTTTAAATAAACTATTCTTAAGTATAATAGATAAAAGCATGTAGCTCACATGTTCATAGTCCTAGTGTAGTAATGACTACAAAATAAATTTTATCATTTTGAATTTTAAAAATGCCCATTAGTTGATAATATTAAGAGTAAAAATATAGGGAACAATATAAAAAAGATTATAAATAAATGCACAAAAATCTTCTCAGCAGAGGTGTACAATAATAATAAAGCAATTGCTGCACAGAAATAGAATGTTTGAGGTGAAGGGAGTTTGCTTCTTTAAATATGGTCACCAAAGACAGGTTGACATAGAACCAGTGACACCTGGGAGGACACGATGGAAATGAGAGATTTCTAAGGGAAAGAAACCAGTGCAAAGATCCTAATTCTGTAAGACACATGTGAAAATGATTAAGCCAAGAAAGCAGAGAAGCAGCAGAATAGGGCAGTATCGTACAAAACCCGGCAGACCTCTGGAAGAGGATAAATGTTCATGAGTTCAGAAGCCATCAAAGAGTTTTAAGCAGAGATGTGACATAACTCAGGTCATTACAAATAGTCAGCTAGGTTAAGCTTTCCAGACTGTGCCACCTTAGCCACATGTTAGCCCTGAGTAAGGCCACTCAAAGAAAAAAAGAGAGCTTTTTCATAGTGCATTTGCAAAAGGATGTCCTGTTTTTCCAATTTCTCCTACCAGTGGGGACTTTTTTTTTTTCAAATTCCCACAATTCACAACCCTGTTATATCTTAAAATATCAAAGTTTCACTTTAAACTTCTTTTTGAAGAACAGATTCTGTCAACTTGACCAAAAAAGTTGTTAGTGATATATTAGGTTCTGTGAGACAAGTTGGTAAGGGGCAAGCATCGAGTTATATAACATTTGATATCATTATATAAACTTTCCTTTATGTTTGAAGAAAATGTCATCTTGTGTGAAAATGCAAATTGGTTATATTTAAATAAAATTGAGAATTCTAATGGAGAAACAATTCTTAAAATAGTTTTTATGGATAGGAAATGGGCTCAAAACATAATACTGGCTAGAATTTTTTAGTAGCCCATAAAACAGTATGTAAAATCATACAAATTCTTTGTGCATTGGTGTTCATTAAACTTTACATTTATTAACTTGGATATTACTCTAAGGTGATAGACTACTAATTTTCTCTGTTATGTCAGTCTTTGATTTTTTGTTTTTACAATTGACAAGATTAAGTAACTTTATTGTGGCTAAATCACAGGAATGTTTTCCAAATCATAGAACTCAGTAATTTTACCAGGTTCTACATTTGGTGCACTAAATTCGAGGGATCATATTATAGTACTATGGTTGATATACTAGAATTATCCAGAGTTAAGCAACCAAAATGAAAAAGAATCTGAACATAAATTCAATCAAAGAACAAGAAAAAGTCTATTATTTTTATCAACCTAATTGCCCAATTTAGGCTATTATATATTATAATTCTTACACTTACACACATGTTTATTATATAATAGTCATGGTAACTTCTTCCAAAAGTTGAGGAAGTATAAACAGTGGGTATTAATTCAGGAGAATAATCTTAGAACTAAAGGACAGGTTAGGCAACTAAAGATACCCTTTTAAAATGGAGTCGATATTCTCAGGACATAGTGAGCTATCAGTAACTAAAAGCGTTTAATCAGAAACCAGCTAGTCATCTGTCAAGGAGCCTATGAGATTAATTCTCATATTCAGCAGGTAATTTAAGATTTTACACAACTCCACACAGAGTCACATCTCTGTTCTCCTAAGAGTTTACAAGTAACTAAAAACTACACAAACTATTTTTTTCTGGAAGGACCCCGCTCTGGTTCACAGAACCTAAGGGAAGACAAATGCTTGCTCCACAGGAACGAAGAAACATGAACAGGCAGTGACAAGGAACCAAAACTCCAACTTTCTGTCTCTTCTTCTCATTCAATTTGTGTCTCTATTTTTTAGTCTGTTAGCTCTACTTTTTGTTTGACTATTCCTTTTTTATGGATCTGCCCACAATCCCATTATAGAGTCTCAACCCACCACTTTATAGGTGTTGAGTCTGCAGCTAGCTGACCAGCTCAATTTCTCTATATCTGAGAGTCCAGGTAGGGTTACACATTTCTCTCTGGTACAATCAAAGATTAGGGTTGCTCTTTGCAGAGAGGAGAATATTAAAGTATCTTATGTTCACCTCATGACCTAAAGCAAGTTATTTAACATCCACATCCTCAATTCCTTTCTTACAATATAGCAACAATACCTTAACAAAATTATTAAAAAGGCTTAAGTAATGTTGCCTAATAACTGACTTAATGAATCCCAACAAAGATAGATGTGGTGGTGATGGTTATGTGATGATGATGATGATGATGCTTAGAGTGTAATATTGCCAACAGGACCTGGTTATTAATATATTTGGCTATACTCAACAAAATTTAATGAGACATGGTTAGTCTAATGAGCATGCAGTATACATCTTAATTCATATATTTACCTTTCTTTGATCTATAGTCTCTTTTACTTGAACCTTAAATTAATTCCTCTAGCCTTTCCCTTTCTAAATATATCATCATATTATTTCTATTTTGAAGAGAATTAAACCAAACAAAATGAAACTAAATAGAGTTAATCAAAGTAAAACAATGAACGTGGTACAGTACTTCAAAGCAAGATAACAGGAAGTCAATAATGGCTACCATAATGCATCTCGTTATCTTCAAAACAACTTCCCATACCATCAGGCTTAATACAATCAATAAAAACAGAGCAAAATAAAATCAGTCAAAACAAAACAATAAAAGCAATACAGGGACTCAAAACGAGACAATAGGAAATCAATATTGGTTGCCATATTTTGCTATATATTAAATAGCTGTCCATGCCATCAAATATAATAAAGTAAAACAAAACAAAACAGAATAAACCAAACCAAACAGAACATGAAAACAATACAAATTTCAAAACATGATTCTAGAATAACAATGGCCAATGCCTTGCCTTCTTAGACATTTCCTACCCTTTTACTTTCACAGCATCTGTTGTACTTTGGATCCCACTAACTGCTTTAGTTTTCTGTACCAGGGAGACAGTATGACATTCATCTAGGTGACTTTGGACCATTTCATCCATAAGCATGTTCTCAAGTTGTATTCATTTACCCGTAAGAGCTTCAAGGTTATCTTTCTTTATAGTTGAGAAGCTTTCCATTTTATAAAAATACTATGTCTTTCTTATCCATTCTGCAGTTGATGGGCCAGCTACCCCTATTTTTTTTTTCTGGTTCCCTGTCACATAATGCATTGTTCTCTGTCCTTTGACTTTCAGTCTATGAATTTTCTTTTGAGTTAAATGTGTTTCTTGTATAAAGTTTATTGATGGATCTTGTCTCCTGATCCACTCTGCCTGTGTTATTTTTTATTGGTGAATTGAGGTCATGTGCATTAATGGTTATGGCCAACATGTACTGGTTCATCTCTGCTATGCTATTTTCCTGCCTTTGGCACCCTAATTTTACCCTCCATTAAACTGTCTGACCCACTTAGTGTTTACCCTTTGCTGCTGTTCCTGGAACTGTGGTCATTTTTATCTCTCTCTAGAATGTTCTTCAATATTCTTTGTAGGGTTGGTTTGGTGGTCATGAATTCCTTCAGTTCTTTGTCATGGAAGTGTCTTGTTTCTCCATTAATTTTGAAAGATAGTTTTTCAGGGTACATCAATTTGGGTTGGAAGTTGTTTTTTTTTTTCAAGACTTGAAATACTTCACTCCAGCTTCTTGACTTGATGGTTTTTGTTGAGAAGTCACTCATGATTCTGATGAGTTTTCCTTTACAGGTGAACTATTTCTTTTCTCTAACAGCTATTAATCTTTTGTTCTTGTGTTGAATTTCTGAGATCTTCATTACTATATGTCTCAGTGTAGATTTATTTTGTTTGTGGTTAGTTGGAGTTCATATGCCTCACTTACCTGTGTGTCAGGTCCTTTTCCCATGTTTGGGAAGTTTTGTGCTATTACTTCAGTAAATAGACTTATAATGTCATTTGTGCTGACCCTGCTTTTTCATCGCCACCTATTATTCTTAAGGTATTTTTCTTTGCATCATCTTGCAGCCTTTATATTGTTATTTCCTGGTTTCTTGTTATTTTTAAGAGATCTTTCCTTTCATGATCAAGTTGAAAACCTGTCTTCATGGTCTGAAAGTCTATCTTCAGTTTCTTTCTAGTGGTTTTGTCAGCTTTCAATGGAATTTTAATTTCCTGGATATCTCTTTGAATCTGTTTCATGAATCATAAATCTTTTATTTTTCATTCAAGGTTTCCCTCATTTTCCTATGCTCCTCATTTTTTATCTATGTCCTCTTTGGCTGTGCTTAGCAATCCTTTTATTATGTCTTTCGTTTCTTCTTTTACCTGAGATAGTATTTCTGTTCTAATTTCTTTTATGGTCTCATGAAGATGTTTCTTTACTTCTATTGCCATCACTTCAGAAACTTTAGGTGTTTCACTTCCAATCTCTTCTATGTTTATATCTCCTGTACTTGCTCTGCTTGGTTTGGAGACCAGAGACTGTCTTTTGCTTCTTCATCTTGACATTTTTCTGAGTTCTTCCAGACAAGCAGGTAGTGTATTTCCAGACACTGCCCACATTGGCTACAATTTCTCAGAAGTGTGAATGTTTGGTTCTTCTGGCCAGTGCTGGCTACAGGTATCCACCCGATGGTGGCCATTTGGTGAGCTGGTGTGAGGCTGGCTGCTGCTTTTCCCAGCCTGTGCTGGCACCCAGATGGTGGCTGGAATACATATGAGGATGGCACTGGCTGATGCCTCCCAGACCAGAGCTGATTACCAGCTTGGAGACTTCCCCAGTGGAGCCAGTCTTTGATTTTTAAGATTTTTTATTTTGAATAATGAATGAGATAAAATAATATTCTTGTTTCCTTGCATATATTTGTAGTTGAGTATTTTTCAAATACTCATCATTTAATGATATAGTTCACATACTTTTCAATCTGGACAAAATCATCTTATAAAAATAAGTAGCAATTAAGACCATTCTGAATAATTGAGATCCTGAAAGGAATCAAAGCATATCATAAAACTTTATATTCTAATTTTTGGAATTTACAGTCTAATCCATTCACATTACTATGTATCAACAGCTTTCTCTTTTTATTGCTGAGTAATATTACATTTCACGAATAATTTATTTTCTAGTTAATGAACAGTTAGGTTGTTTGAAGTTTTGAGGCTATCCTGAGTAAAAATGCAAAACATTAATGAACAGTTCTGTGCATGTAACTTTCTTTGTTTTGGTTAAATTCCTAAGAGTAGAACAGTTTGGATATTGGGCAGATATGTATTTAATTTCTTATAAAAAAATAACTCTGCCAAGCAGATTTCCAAAACTGCCACCCATTTCATAGTCCCTTCTCATCATCTGAGAGTTCTGATTGCTCCACATCTTGGCCCACAATTGGTGACAGCTTTATTGTGATTTTTTTTCCTATTTTTGTGATCACTATTTTATTAAGCATGTGCATCTTAAACATTTACTCACATATCCTTATGAAATGTCCACTGAAAAGCTTTGCCTTCCTAAATTGCATTGATCAGTCTTGATATTACTAAGTTAAAAGTGGTTACGCCATTTTTGTTATACCATTGGTTCTTTGGTGTTGCAATCATTTTTTTTTTCTATCAGTGATTTGTTTTTGCATTTCCCTTTACTATCTTTTGGATTTTTTATCTTATCAAAGTCCAATTTATTAATAATGCATTTTGTGTCTTTATATATAGCATGATAAATATTCATATATCTAAGGGTAGAAAAATATCTACTAATATTCTTCTGACATTAGAGTGTTAGCCTTTGTTTTTTCTGTTTGTTTGTTTGTTTGACTGATAACTAAGTTTTGCCAGGGAAAATTCTATTTATTTTTCTCTGTTTCTATGTTCATATTATTCTTACTCTTACTGTTTTTCTCCTTTGTGATTACCTGTCATCTATACTTTCTTGATCATGGTCATAGAATATGCTTCATTTATGAAGGTTAGATTCACTGAATTTTACTTATCCCTGTGTTGAACGTCATGTAGTATTTATTCAGTGCTATCTTTTTCTTAGTTCAGAAGGGATATAAAAGATATAATAAACTTTGTCAAAAATTTTTATGTATTGAACAAAATGACTGAATTCCTGATGTAACTGTAGAATTTATAAGCCAAGGAACAGAAAGTAAAATGAGTCAGTAGCAATTCATAGTTAAACTACCCCAGATATAATTTGCAGGCATTTCTTCCTACAGAAAATGTTCATGGTGTCCCAAATATGCTCCTAAGCAGCCATTAGAGCTCATTTCTTACATGACTATTCTTGTCTTCTTTCATTTCTCTTTTACTCCCAAAACTTCCTATAAAACTTATTAATACTCATGATAGAATTTTTCCCTCATCCTAATCTCTGCTCTTTCAATGTCAGGCAATCATCTATCTTCTGAAGGTATAATGAGATAGAGAATGTCCTTCCCACAAAATTATTAGAAAATATCTACATGACTTGTTAGATTATGGAAACAAATGATCATAGAGTTTATTTTATGATATTGAATGTCAGTGATTGAGCTCTTCTGGATGACATTTCTCCTGATGTGCCTCTGTAGGCAGTCATAAAGTTCAGGTTAAGAGTCCTATGACTCTATCTAGTTTCCTGACTCTGAAGATTTCCCCCTTGAAGATGGAACCAGTCTTTATATTCTGTTTATCTTTTTTTCTTGCCTTCTTTTTCTTTTTCTTTCCCTTTTCTTTTGCTAGTGCGTGCATGCCTGTGTGTATGTCTGTGTGTGTGTGTGTGTGTGTGTGTGTGTGTGTGCAGAAAATTGGACCCAGGTCCTGTGCACTACATTAAACCCAGCTCTTTTATTTTTATTTTAATTTTGAGATGAGATTTCACTAAATTACTAAATTGCCAAAGCTGATGTACTCCAATTTGGGATTCTCTTTATTTATAGTCACTCATAGTATAAGTCTTACAGGCTTGCACCATCAGGACTGTTAACTTTTTTACTTGATACAATGTCTGGGAAATGTGGAGATTCTACTGATTATTTAAAAGGTATATGTAAATTTTGTGGGTATCTATGCAGAAATTATACATGCGAGATTAACAACTATTACTCAAGAAGTAAAGTGAAGTAACACTAGGGTTTTCTTGTGTATTTATATTATGGTGATGCACTAGCTAGAAAAGTTAAATTTATCTGTTCTTGGTCCAACAAAGATCTTAATGTCAAAAAACATAGACCCCAGAAACGTTAAAGTTTAATATAGAAATGAAGTTTTTTATAATTAGGTTTGCAAAGAATATTATATTATGCTATCGTCTCCTTACTAAAGATTTGTTGCCTCGCCATTAGGCATGCAACTGAATTAGAAAAAAAATAGTCAATTAAAATTTCGATGCACCTTAGGCAGTTAATGACTCTTCTCTTTAGATATCTTTCCTCACTTTGGGGAATTCAAATTAATGATTGGATAGATCTCAAGGACACACGGGATTTCTAAAACTCCTTGGGAACATAAAAGGCTCTTTCAAATCTGAGTAATGCAAGGATTCAAGAATATAAACAACTACTTGTTGTTTATACTTGGGATGTTGCCAAAACTGAATTGAGGTGCCTTTTGGTTAAAAAAAAAAGTACTAAATTAAATCATGAAAGCTAGATTTGAAGCATAGAACAAAAATGACAATAAGCAAATTTGAAGACTTTGTTCCATGGCTTATGTTTATTCAATCTTTTATAGAAAATCTATTTAAAGGTTTATTTCTGTTGGTTTACTCTCAGTAGATGGCACTGAGAAGCTGAAAGCACACTAGGCATAGTGCTGTAATTGCCTAGAGATAGATCTTCTGAGGGTCATTTACTTCTCTTAATCATTCATTATCTCACACAGGTAATGCAGAGTCTAAAGAAGTGTCTGTTTATCTCAGAGAAAGACACTTGAGTTTTGCAAAATTCCCTAATGACAGAAAGTACACATTGGTTATATAATACCCTAAACAAAACATTATGTAGATTTGCCAGATGGATTCTTTGAATTTGTTTATGTCTATTAACACATGTGCGATGTGCTACACGAAGACAAGATTCTCAGTAGGTGCTTAAAATTAACCTTTCTGAACATACTATATCACATAACCCACATCATTCTCATGCTATCACTTCTGATATTCTCTGGTATTCCTGTTACACAGATCAGAAATTTAAATTTTTAGAATTATTGTTAATTTCCCAAGATTAAAATGTAAGATCTCAAGGAACTAAAGGTTGAACCTAAATAGGTTGGTATTAGTTCATTAGTAATATTTATTTACATCTTTTCAAATATAATATTTTATATGGTTATATGTAGGAAGAAAAACTTTATTATCTTTTTTTTTTAGGAGTTTTGGCAGTCAGCCTAGGCTCTGCACATACAAGGCAAATATAGTATCACGGAACTCTGCCCCAACATGGAAGATCAGTACAAAAGCAGATACCTCTTTGCTAAATTTGAACTAGCAAGTCAAGAGTATTAAAATGTGTAAGAAAGGGTACCACATGTACATTTAGATCCACCTTAAAAACTCAACTATTTACTCTTTCAGTTTTTTTTTATATTCTAAGACAATAAGTATCAAAAGAAATGTGTCATAAAAATAATCATGCAATGGAGAACCATTCCTTCATAAGTAACTCAAATTTGATGTTATCATTTCCAGAATATTTTGCATTCCATAAAATAATTAAACTTACAAATGTTAGGATATATATAATAGATAACATTCTTGGTCACCAAGTTTACTTAGGAATGCAAAAAGTATTATAATTGTATTTTAGTTGTTATTTTTAGAAAAGAGAACTTTCTGAACTAAATGCAAATTGCATAAGAAATAGCACTAAAAATCAGTAAAGGAAACTGTATCAAATTAAAACTCTTCTGCACAGCAAAAGAAGGAACTTATAGAATGGAAAATAAATTGGCCAACTATTCCTTAGAGGTCTAATATCTAAAATAGGTAAAGAACTCAAAAAATAAGATCCCCCTCAAAAAAGACTAAGTCAAAATATGGGGAATTGAAATGAATAGACATTTCTCAAATGAAATAAAAATGGCCAATAAGTACATGAAAATGTGCTCAGTATCTTTCAGTATTAGAGAAGCACAAATCAAAACAACAGTAAGATTCCATATTACTCCAGAAAGGATGATTATGATCAGGAACTCAAACTACAAACAAATGCTGGTAAGGTAGTGTAGAAAAAGGAACTCTTCTACCTTGTTGGTGGGAATGCAATACAATCATTAAATTTCTTAAAAATAAAAATAAAAATTCCATCTGACCTCCCTCCAAAAAATTAAATTCAATATAAATTGAAAAATGATTTCTTACAATGTCTTAATTTATAATGATGTTAATGAAAACTTATAAAACTCATTTGAGAATACTAATTATAGATTTGGAAGATAAAAAATTAGGATTTGGGAAATTTATGTGAGAATTTTCTAAATAATTTTGCGTGCTAAATACAGATTAAAAAGCAGAAAAGATAAGATTTTATACACACGCATATTCTTCCCACATGATTAGTATATCTAGTAAAAATGGTATTACTTTAACAACACACACTAAAATTAGTACATTACAGTTATAACATTTCTTTTGAAAATGTATTTCAGGGGTACCTGAAAATCAAAATCAGTTTTGCAGAATCCTGTTCCTCATGTAAGACTTTCTTGGATGAATACTGATAAAAAGGCATAGAAGCTGGACCTCTGCCACTTCAATTATCTAAAAATGCATGAAGTCATGAAAGCAGTCTTATTTGATTTTTGAAATAATGTATTTTAATGACAAAAACTTGTTTGTGGTGAATGTGATAATTTAAAAATACTCCTCTCCCAAAAATGTAATATCCAAATAACCCACATGCATTTCCTGTATGTTCTCATACCCTTTCTGAAAAATATGTGCTGTATTATAATATGACTCTAAAGAATCGCTAGATTAAAATGAATGAAGACACTTGTCATGTGTTGGTCCACCCCTGTTCTATACCTCTGACTTCACTCCAACCATGTTAGTCAGTTTGCATCATCATAAAGAAGTACTTCAAATAATCCGCTTATAAAAGTTCCCCCCCGGGGTACAATTCCCAATATCCATATAAAATGATCAATTAATTAGGCAGAAAACTATTATTTCTTCACATGATTTGGGAATAATTAAAAATTTCTGTGTGAGTCAGGTACATGATAGAGACAATAATAACTTGAAAATTTACAAATTAATAAAAATCCCATAGTTGTTTGAAAACAAGATGTTGATCCTTTCCATGGATGTATACAATATGAATGTAGGAGAATTTATAATTTGCTCTTTGTGTTGCATAGGCTAAATTGTTTAGGAAGTCTGTGTGGTTAGGGGTAGCTATGTTTGTCTTTGTTCTTCTAATATTTAACATAATGTCAACATGGTGTAAATAGTAAATATCAGCTTGACTAATAGGTCATAGAGTACCATTACCTGGAATAAAACAACATTTTAATTTTAATTTCTTTAGTTCATCTGAGTTAAACATCACCCTTTCTTGGAATATTTGTCCAACTTTCACATGTTACATTTAGTAGTCCTAACAGCAAATCCCAAAGCTTCTTTCAGTTTCAAATAAAACATATTCATCGTTAATACTTAAAGTAAAAATTTACAGTAACTTTGCTAAGAGATTCTGGTCTATATGTAGTTTATGCCTGAACTAATCACACTGATTTAGCTACTGTCTTACCATAGATATTGATTGCCAGGGGTGTATCTTTTCTACCTTTGTAGAATGTAAACTCTGAAGTAGTTATATTTAAATTATTTTCTTCAAATTAATGGTAGATAATTTGAAAATATACAAATACAATTTTATTATATTATACATTTTTCTTCTTTCCAAGTACTAATATGCTTTTATTGTATTATGGAAATAAGGACAGGTACAAATAACAGTGTGTTTAATTTTATTAGTAACACTAATCCATATTACCCTGTTATCCCCTATTCTATGAGGTGCTTTATTTTTTATTACATATTTAAACCAATATTTTCGGTTTTTTAGACAGGTTCTCACTATGCAGTTTCGGCTGGCCTTGAATTTACAATGTAGAACTCACAGCTGTCCTTGAACTCACAGCTGTCCTTGACGTCATAGCTGTCCTTGAACTCACAGCTGTCCTTGAACTCACAGCTGTCCTTGAACTCACAGCTGTCCTTGACCTCATAGCTGTCCTTGACCTCACAGCCAGCCGTCTTTCTACCTCAGCCTTCCCCTGGCTGGGATTACAGGCACGCACCATCAACTCAGGCGTTTATTTTTATTTTCTGGATTGACACCAGAAGCCATCCAGTTTCCTGTGCATGTTTCTGTTGTTTTTGTTTTTGTTTTGAGATTTCATGGTTGATGGAATGTAGAAATATGGATTATCTCTGAAGGGAGAGTATCCTTAGATGTAACTTTGGCTGATTTTCTGTTTGAAGAAAACTTGCAATCTGTATGCAGTAAACAGTTGGAGGAGTGATATTTTCTACTAACCTATTGGTACTTTCTGTCTCTGACATTATCCGATACATGAAACATGAATTCTCTGTTTCTGTCACTCCTATTTTTCCTGTAGAATTCACTTCAGAGTCTGGTTACACATTTTTTGTTCAAATATTTCATTTGAAAACTGTAGAAGAATTTATTACTTTTCTGTATTTCATTTTTGCTCACAAACCAAGGTACTAACTTGGTCTATTTTGAACTTAGTGCATATCATTCTTTTCAATCTGTTTATAGATAATTTATTTTTGAGCAGCATTATTTTTATGTTAATTTTTATGGTAAGTTATTTTTATTCTCCTATATGTAATTTCAAAGACTGTTCTTTTCTTGTTTATCAACTTATACCCACATTGTAATGTAATTGTTTATAATAGGTATAACACTATTTAAGGGTCTGGAAAAAAATCTATTTTTAATTATCCCATTTAATAAAGAGGACACAGTGAGAAAACCATGTAACTTCTTTGAACTTTATAAAAAGGAACCAATACAAGAATGTCATCTTCACAGTGTCTTGTGGATTGAATGTGCATAGCACAGAGATAAGTTTTCTATATGATTAGTGAGGATAATTTTAAAATATTTGTCTTCTACTTATGGTATTTTAATTCAGTTGTTTCACTTAGTTCTTTCATAATATTTCATAATTCTGTAATTAGGATTGCTCTTTATCAAAGTCGATCTCAGTATAAAGCATATTGTTTTCACAGCCACACTTCTTAGAAATACAGTCTGTATGGGTTTTCTGTATTTTACTTTTCTTATTTCTTATGACAATCATTGAATTTGACATGTCACCTCACTGAGGCTATTAGAGACAAAGTGACCTTCAGATTCCAGCAACTATGGGTTACTTTATAAGCATCAACATTGTCTTCCAACGTAAAAATAATTATAATAAACTGGTCAAGTCATAAAAAATTTAGCCAAACTAATTTAAAGTCCTAACAGGAAAGCAATAAGAGCATAGGTCTAATTTCTGGCTTTTTCATTTATTAATAATGGGGCTTTTAACATAAAATTTCTCCTCTCAAGTCTTTGACTTCTTTATTCTCAAAATGGGAAGATAAAGTCATTTATTGTATTGTAACTTATGGATGATATATGAAAATGTATGTTGAACACTTGAGTTACGTTAAAAACTTCATAAACGGCAGCACTGAATATATGTCAGTTTATTAATTAAGATTGTTCCTCAAATTTTATATAAAAGCTGCTCCAAAATAATTTTATTTACTTAAATATTTTAATTTTGAAAGCATGGTTAATTTTCTTTCAAGGGTTCTGTGACTTCTTCTGTTAGCTCACATTTCATTAATCCCGACATAACTCTGTGGTATAATACACTAGTTAAGTATTGGGTCTGGCGACTATGAATATAGCTATTATACTTAACAGTCTACACTTTCTTAAAGTACATTTTTTGTTATTCACACACATTATAGTAGCAAGACCTATCTAATGGTTCAGAAACTACAGTGAGCTCATATGCAAATACCATTTACAATTAATTGAAACTTCAATGAAGATAACGAACTATCTATGGAAAAGTTTATATATTTAGCCAAGAATAATCTTTCTTATCTGCAAAGTACTGCTCTGTAAAAGTAATCAAGAGTAATGCATTTGCATATCAATTTTATTTCCTATATTTTACTTGTATCTCTGGTAGAAAATATAAGGAAATTACTTTTCATCTGTGAGTAGTCACTTTTCTGAATTTCTATTTCAAAATATGTATTTATTTTCCATTCCCTGAACACAATACCTGATATCCACAGCTTAAACTTTATGTTGGCTCACAGTTTAGACAACAGTCAGCTGGCCCAAAGGCAGAGGCCAGCAGATAGAGGGCTGAGGGTTTAGCAGAGGAGCACTGTTTAACTCAGAGGAGCCAGGAAGCAGAAGGAGAGGAGGAGGAGCCAGGGGTGAGGATACATATTTCTGGGTCCTGTCTCCAACTGACCCACCTCCCACCAGTCCCCAGACAAAGAAAGCGAGAAAGGAGAAATGATAACTTTTTCATGGGTCTTAATTTATGATATTTCAATTTAGATATGTTGAGTAAGTGATATAGGGGAAGGAAACTCGCAGCCTACTATGTCTGCTAGTTTGTGTTCTCTAAAAGCGAAGACTGAATTTTAGGAAGAACAGAGATGAGAGTAGAATATATTTATTGAGAGAAAGAAAGCTTCTGTCTGAAGAGAGACAGAAGGAGTCCCAAGCGGGTTGCCAAGGACTCTTGTCTTTTCCAAGGATTTTTATAGAGTAAGGCCATGGGCTCAAGGTGGGGGAAGACTGGGAACTCACAAGGCAGATGGGCATAACGTGGGACTTAACTATAGTCAGCCAATAAGATCAGTAGTTCAAGAAAAATTGATTACATTAGGGACAAATGGGGAAGTCAGTCACGTAGGAAGCGGGCATTCTTACCGAGCAGTGACTCTTTCCTAGGGGTATGGGAACTGTTTAAGGTATCAATCCTCAGGACATGGGTGCATTTGTCTGATCCTTTGTCTTGAGGCCTGGCCCACAGCAGGAGGTGTCAGCTTCCCCACAGCTGCCAGGTGCCTGCACTGGCTCCATTGAGGACCCAGCCCTGTCTCGCTGCCTATAATATTTCTGACTCACTCAGCTGCCTGCAGCATAAGCACCTGATTTAGTTAGACATAGTAATCAGATGCAGAGAGGAACACTTCCTGCCCATGTGCGTTTAAGTATCCACTGTAGCGAATATGTATTGTTGCTGTACAGATTTATCACTGACACATCGCAAAGACATTATGTTCCCTGGGATTTGGTGCCAGGTCGTGGGGTGCTGGGGATTGAACTCAGGGCCTCAAATATTTTAAACTTGTGCTGCACCATTGAACTACCCCTCTGACACCACACAGAGTATTGTAAATACAACATACAAACAGTACCTGCTGAAACAGTGTTTTTGTTTGGCTGTAATAAAAATTGAGTGGTTTTTGGTTTTCACCTATAATCTCTGCATTCCCATCTCTCCTCTTACTTTTTCCCCATTTTCTATTAACTTTGTGAAATTTTATTCATTTCTAAATATTAATTCAGATTTAAATAGTTAACTATTAGGTCTGGCAACTATGAATATAGCTATTATACTTAATAGTCTACACTTTCTTAAAGTACATTTTTGTTATTCACATGTAGTTTTCAACTTATCCATGAAATCAACAACTATTTTGGTGTGTGAATGAAGTCCATCCCTTTCTCTGTTCCCAAGAACTGATGAAAATAATTGGTGGTAATCTCCCACATATGTGTCCAATTTACATTTACAGCCTGTTTTTTCTTCATAGTATTTAGTTTCTATATATGCCTAACAACACATAGTTAATGAACATACTTTCACCTATATTTTTGTGAGCTAATGATAAAAGCTACACTATTGTACACTGCTACTATAATTTCTGTGCCATAGAAGCAAAATTGCACTTCACCTAGAGCAGTATAATACTGCTCCAGAAATGGAAATGACCTGGTAGTTTAAAAATCCATAAAAAATAATTTAAATAAATATTAAATCAGTATATAGCACTCATTATTAATAACAAAATATGGTAAAGAAATACTACTTCCTAAGCCTCTTGGATATTTACTTAAAAATTATTTCTTTTAATTTTGTCCATGAAATATAAATGAAAGAATCTTGAAGAATGAAAATGTAAATGCTGTTTATTTTCCTATTTGTTATTTTCACTATGATACAGTCATTGATATTTGACTATTAGTACTTACTTTATATATTTAAATTTTTCATATTAAAATATGCAGTTATTTCTTTCTTTCTTTCTTTTTTTCTTTTTCTTTTTCTTTTTTGTACAGGGGATCAAATTCATGACTTGGCGCCTGCCAGGCAGGCGCTTAAGCCACTGAGCTAAATCCCCAGCCCCAAAATATGCAGTTATTTTAAAGAGAATTTACTCTGCCGTTCATGAATTATAGATGATTTTATACCTTTTTGGATACAATCACTGATATTTCCTTACTAAGCCATAAAATATAGGATCCATTTGTGGTTATTATTAGACAAATAAACATCTAGGATTTGAAGGATAATCTAATTTTTTTTCTCTAATTTGTTCTCAAGGAAATTGAAAATTAGAAAAATAAATCAAAGATATATGGGTTTGTAGTTACCCTAACTTTCTTTATCCATAGGACTTACATTAATTTGTTACAGAAATATATGATTTGTAAATGACTTTCCTTCTTCATGATGTTAAAAATAAAATTTGCATTAATTCCTCTAATCTTTTTATGGAAATAGTAATGATTAAAATACCTGATGGTTTGCTTTAATATATTTCAATTTTAATTCCATAAATTAATATAAAGATCAGGAAAACGATATATCCTATAGGAGACTTCAATATTTACAATAGGTGAACAACATTTAATGCAGTTTCAAGTCATGTTTTTAGTTTCTGAAAAACTGCAATATGTATTTGCTGCAGATAAATTCTATGTCAAATTGATATTTTGTGAAGTTTTGTAAATACTTCCCCAAAACTCCTAGAATCTTTACAGTAGAATTTTAAAATATATGAAAACATTATTTATAAAATAAAAATGAAATATTTTATGCCATCATATAATCATGTTTACCAATATAATTCTTTTTAATGTTGTGAAGTGGAAAATTGTGCAATTATTTCCTCTTGATGGTTTGAATAGGTAATTTTTTAAAAAGACTTCAGAAAGAGTATTAGAAGTAATTTATTTTTTATTCAGTAGTCCAATTTAAGATGCTTAGATATAAAATTTGATTATTTTTTAAAATATATTAATAGACTGATTTTATATTTGACATAAAAAGTGATCATATGGTATGATTAATTTAATTTATAAATAATTTCTTAACTCAATAGGTAAATGATTGTACAAATAATCTCTGTCACTATTTCACTTCTGGGTATCATTAATATTTTCCTTATGACATTTCAATGAAGAAAAATTAAAATTTTACTTAACCTAAAATGAAAAAGAGAAAAGTTTTTGAGATTCTCTATTATTCACCATTTATACAGAGATGCACACACGTGCACACACAAGTATACAGAGATAAACATCTCAAATTACAATGATAATAATTTTGGAGAGAGTTGTATTGGGAACAGGAGAGATAAATGATTTTGTGTATCTTAGAATAATTGTTATGTTTTCAAAAACTTATGTGTAATGTTGACTTGGAAATAGAATTAAACTATTTTGAAAAATGGAATTATAACTTTCCTAAGTTTTAAATTATGTAAATTAAATTTTATAGTATCTTAACTAAAAGATCTTTAATCATATTATCATAAAGCATTAAGCAAACTTTCAATTATGTTGTTCTGTGTTTTTGGTAAACATGGTACCCCTTGTGGATACATATTTTACATCTCTATATCCACAAAGCTGGTAAGTAGCATAGAATTTCATAATGTATTTATTGATTTTTTTAATTAAAATTGTATTTCTATCTTTGTCTATATCACAAACAAAAGAGATCACAGATTGGTAGATGATGGATAGACAGATCTATGTTATGTATTACACATTACGCAGTAGCTTAAAATGTGTATATAACTCTTTTTTAATGTTTGGAAAAAACAAAATTCCACATTTCTAATGCATACATACTCTACTGCATAATATACATAGTTTACATAATACAAGCCATATATATTTGATGTTTTGTTAAATCTGAGAAGTTCAATATTAATACCTTTCTAGTAAATAGCAGGAGCCATAAATTTTGGAGTTAAACTCTTATTAATGTAAATAAGTGGATCAAACAAACAAATGTCAACATGGAAAGAGTTCAGAGTCTACATTTATAGTACCATGCTTTCTGGTTGTGTTTTCATGTTTCTCCATACAAGTGAAGCTTAAAGAAATGCTTTAAAATTCCCATGATAAGTTGTATAGAAGAATACTGTCATGGATTTTTAAAATATACCCAACAGAAGTGGTAATGCTTATGGGGGAAAAACCACTGGAGTTAGTCACAAGTTTAAATTCCTAAACACACAGGCACTCTCCCTCCCACCTTGCTGAACCCCTCTGTCCCTCACTCCTCCTGTCTTTCTGTTTCTTTCCTCTCTCTGACTCTGTCTCCCCCTCTCTGACTCTGTCTTGTCTCTCTCTTCCTCTCCTCTCTCTCACTCTCTTTTTCTCTATCTCTATGTGTCCATGTATTTGAGAATATCCATCATTGTTTCATTTCTTTGTTGATCATAACCTTGCCTTCAGTTTACTTTAAGCAAACAGCATATGATAGGTCACGACTAATTTTACATACAAAATGATCAAAAGGAATGCTGACAGCTTAGGATCACTAAGTTTGGAGGAGAAAAACAACCTAGGAGAGCATAATAGCATCTACTTGAAAAAAGATTACATTTGACCCAAATACTCCAGATTTTGTTGTAATTATTAATGATTGGATGCTTGAAGAAGAAAATTCTGCAAGATTTGCAAAATAACTGCAGCACTCAGAATGTGCCATCATTCTCGGAAGTGGATAGCAAAGTAGCAGACACTTCTCTAGTGGTTGCTAAGTGCAATGCTTTGTTGCAGGTGATGTGCTTGTATTAACTGATGCAAATAAGACCCAGACTTAAGAGGAAGGTAACCCTTCAATGATATTATGACAGTGAGGAAGAAGGGGGAGAAAAGAACCTGCAGATGTCACACAGCAGTAAACAGCTGCCCTGAGATTCCTCTCAGATAGCGTCTCCCACTCCAAGACCTAGAACTGTGATGTGACTTTGTTAAAGATAAACAGTGTGTGTCATCAAAATAATTATGACAATAATGTTGACATGTGTTAGGCATTTTGCTGATCATTTTCAAGCATTAATCCACATAATTCTTTTACACCTCATTTTACTAGGGGAAAGGCGCTCAACATTAAATCATTAAAAAGTTTATG
This sequence comes from Hydrochoerus hydrochaeris, assembly GCA_004027455.1. Classification (NCBI taxonomy): domain Eukaryota; kingdom Metazoa; phylum Chordata; class Mammalia; order Rodentia; family Hydrochaeridae; genus Hydrochoerus; species Hydrochoerus hydrochaeris. The sequence continues at coordinate 72,641 of PVLA01002673.1, forward strand.
TCTTTCAATCATATATATTTAAATACAAGCTTATGTTTGTCAGCATCAACTGCTTCCCCAAACCTTCAAATTGTTAAAAAATGTTAGTCTCAGTTATATATGAGATGAAGACACTAAAAGAAATTTAAACACCTAATCTTGATTAATTTCCAGCCATAACTTCCCTTTATTTCAAGTTTTCTCAATAGTTCAACTATATTGCCTTTGGAATTATAGTCACTTACAAGATTACAGATTAATTCTTGAATGAATTTATACATTTTAAATGAAGTATTAAGGCCATTTAAAAGTATTCGGTGTGGAGAGAAAACTGATTGAAATGGTTGTCTTTTGACGAAAAAAAGATCTAGTTTTACACTGCATGAGTCCTGGGTATGATGTTAACTTTGACAAATTCTAACATCACTGAAAAAAAATGATTTATAAAGACAAGGTTCCTCTAGCTTTAGGAGTTGAAAATATCCTCCACCTCTACTTTTGAGAGAAGCTAAATTTTTTTTTCAAGAGATCATGGTTTTATTGTTTATATACTTCTTTCAGGATTCAGATAGAAAGACAAAAAAAATGAAATACTTCAAGCATGAAGATATTTAATAATGAAATTGTGAGCATGAGGCTGAACCAGGATGATCAAGAAGAGCCTTTGATAACTTTCAGGAAATCAGGAATTTGTAGAGATGAGAAACAAAGCACCAATGATGACCTCAAATATTTGTAGAACTAAAATGGAAATTTTAAATGCAAAAAGAAAAAATTTCAACTTTCATTCATCCCTCAACCATAGGAATATGTTCTCAAAAATATCATGAGTCAAAAAAAAAATATCGTGGGTCAATTTCATCACTGTGCAAACATCCTAGACTTGTATTTACAGAAACCTAGATGTTGTTGTCTAATATACATCTAGACTACCTGTTAATGTTTTATAAGCTTGTCTTTCCTGTGTATGACAGTAGTAGCATTCACCATATTTTCACTGTCTAAGACACTCATGAAAGATCACTCCCAGACCTGCTTCAGAATGTGGCAAAGAAGGATGGCTTAAAGGGGCTCAAAGGGAGGAGGAAATATTTTGAGGACAATCAGTGATGCGTCTTTACTATAATATCTTTTTAAAATTTAAACACTCACCTATTTGAGCTTTGCCTATATCTTGACATACCTTGAGTTATTACTCTGTGCTTCATGTATCCCAAAAGGATGCATCCGAAAAGGATGTGCACGATCCATTCTCAGAGAACTGTCATTACAGTAGCTGTCAGCCTGTTCCCATGGTTTTCTGTTCAATTTAAAATCAAATGAGGTAGTCGTTTGTTTCAGCAGAGAATTCCTTGTATATCCTTGCATCATTTTTTAAGAGCTGTCCAACCAAAGTAAAGCTGCAAGATAATTCTATGCAGAAACCTTACTGAGAGTAATGAGAAATCACTGCAAGAGCGCTCCTGCTATAACACAATTTTCCTCAACAGTAGCCTAACACAGGGTGCAGGGGAAAGGACAATGGAATTAATGAACGCAACATCTAATGAAATGTAGTGAAGTTTCTGAACTCAAAACTATCCCAGGCCATTCATTGCGAGTTCTATAATTGGAAGTCTTAACATTCTAGAATGTTGGCAATATTTCTACTGTTTTCTATTAGTGAGCCTTGAACTGAGGACCTCATGCATTCTCCACAAACACTCTACCATTGAATTACATCCAAAGGTTTTATTGCTTTTATTATGTTATGGAAAAAATAAAGCAATTTCAGAACAAAATAATAGGAGAATAACAACAGTTAATACACTGCGTATTGTTATCTTCAACGTAGTTTTTACTTAAAGTACAAGATGCAGGCCTGAATTGTCATCCAAACAACATTAGCACAAACCTCTCTTTTTAATGAACTAAGACAAACTAGTAGCATAACTATTTTCTATCTTGTTTTCTTCTTATTTCCTTCCTTCCATTCTCCTTTCTCCTGCCCCAGTTCCTCATTCCTTTTATACAGTTTCTTCCCACTGCTTTTGCTAAGATGCATAAACTGACCCCTCCTGCTTCAGCCTCCCACGTAGATCACTCTCATTTTAAAATGAAACTTCAAAATCCTCCCCTCCACCCTTTCCTTCCCTTTTACTCTCCCTTTCTCATCCTTTTCTCTTCGCTATTCTCTCCCTCTCTTTCCCATCCTTCGTCCTTCTGTCTATTTTTCTCCTATGTTATTGAAAACAGAAGTGTGCTATTAATCTTTTAATCTAAAACTATGGCTTTCATTTTCATTTTTTATTCTTGTGAAAGTTTCAAATGTTATAATCAGCTTTTAGACCCAATGCTTTAAAAAGTGTATCTAAAATAACTTGATTAATCTATTGCAGATAGCATAGATTAAATCATTCTTCTGTCACATGTCCCAGAAAAAAAATCTTACTGTTAAGAATAAATATGTTTAGATAATGAGACAGATATCATTGTTATTTACTACACACGATGTTTTAAAGTCTTCTGTCACATTGATCTCTGATATACCATGTTAACTCTGATTAATTAGAATAAATTTCATATGAATAACTTTGTACTTAAAAAACATCCATTTTAAGTGCCTTGTTGCAACTTAAATTTCTATTAATTTTGTAGTAATTAACTTTAACAATATTAATTATAATGCTTCAAGAATATTTCCACTCAGGAAGGGGAATGAGAAGTTATAGGGTCATAAGCTCTAAGTGTTTAATATTTAATACAAAGAAAAACTCATCAGACTATTATGAAGTAAAATATAAACTGTAATAATAGAGTTTGGAATTTACACAGGAGAAAGAGAAAAATGGGTGATAAATAGAAAATATTAAATGAAAGATGAAAAAGTCCACCACCTTATCAAATGAGACATTATCATGGAATAATGATCATAGACTAAACATGTTTCATAACAAAACACAATAAATAATAATGAAATATTAAAATAAATTATGTGAATTTTAATGAAGTTAAGTTTAAATATTACCCTGTAATCAGAATTTATGTGCATTTTCAAAAGCCAGTTTTCTAGTAGAGAAAATGGTGATTACTGCAACCACACAAATCAAAGTTCCTCCTTAGCAAAATTAATATATTTCACCCTTATTTGGCCAACTTTTCTTGATTTTATCTTTTCTTAAAAAGTAATACACAGAGGAAATTATACTCCATGATTCTTAGCCATTTGCAGTTTTCCTATCAATCTAATTTAATTTTCCAGTGGGGAAATATCTTATCCACCGGTGACTTTTGCTGTAAAGATATCAAAAACTGCAGTCAAACAATGCTTCTCTAACGCCTTCCTCGTCTATAGCTCAGTGATTTTCATGATCTAATCTCTGTCAGCCTGGGGTACTTAAAGTTATGTTGTGGATAAAATTATGCTTTTATCAAAAGAACACACTTGTCAAGAAAGTTCTATGGGCTTATGGAGAAACAGAGATGAATTAGAAATGCATTTTACCTTCACAGAAAAGTAATTTCCCTCTTGGGAATATCCATAGTGAGAAAAGAAATGGATTGGAGTCAGAAGCTATGGGTTTGTATCTTTGCTCCATTGCTCGTCAGCTGTATTAATTTAAACAATTTACTGATCATTTCTAAACTGTCATTTCTTGCACAGCAAGTCAGAGAAAATACAGTTGCACTGTGGTACTTTTTTCAAAGAAAAAGTGTCATTTGCTATGCGATTTCATCATGCATCAATGTGAAGACAATGCAGATAATAATGTAATAACAGTATCCACAAAACACTAAATTTCACCCATATCAGTACAAATAACTATATGGAAAATATTGCTATGCATAAAATATTATTATTTTATATTAACTAGAAAAAGTTGGTCTAGCTGAAATGCATATACACATATAAATTTATAACTCATATTTTCAACATAAAAATTTATTGGTTTCACCTGAAAATAAGTTCTAGAAAATGTTCTAGAAATATGACTCTTTTCATAAAAAGTTACTTTTCCTCACATGATTAATCTCAGAAATAAAAGGGAGATTGTATGCCTTATGCACATCTATCTGAAGTATATTTAATGGTACAAGAGGCTCTTTATAAACTATATAAATTTTCTTAACACTTGTGATTCCTTTACATCCTTGAGACAGCTCTAGATTTGAAAAGCAAAGCGTTCAGATGGCATTCACATTCTTCTCCCCTCCATTTCCTAGGTAAGCACCTGCTTGGGGAGGGCATCGTACCTGATCTGCATTGTCAGAAGGACCAGTATGGGGCTAATAAGGCCCAGGAAACTGAATTCTTGAAGCTAAAAGTACAAATGAGAGATACTAAAGTAATGATCACACACATTTGAAATTTAAAAAAAAAATGAAATCTTCTACAGAAAAAAAAAAGATACTGGAATATATCTGAATTTATTTTTAAAGTTAGGCAGTGTTTTAGAGGAGCAAATAATAAAATTTACTGCATGTCCCCATAAAACATAATTATCATGAAAGTAAAGCATACATCTTCTTCCCTCATTTATTGGGAAAAAAAAGTTATCTATGTGTAGAAAAACCACCCGTTCTTTTTTCATAATACCTATTCCTCATCTTTTTGTGAGAAAATATTCTGAATTTTAAAGCTGAGAAATATTTTAATTCGAATCTTTATATTTGCCAATACCAGTGAACAATGAGTTTTGTTGGTATAACAGTACAAATGTAACACTGAATCAGAGACTCCCAAGGCAGAATAGATTTATGGCGTGTTTTAACATCTACGAAGCTTAGGGAGATGCACAATTCATTTGTTTGGAAGTCACAGTAGTAGGGACTTTTGAGGAGGACTAGGATAGTAATGACAAAGGGGACATAAAGACATTCAATATTGCAGACAATGCTCTACTTATTCATTGGAAATGCTTTCAATTTCTGATAATTGAGCATTTTAGATCCTTTTATTTATGCAAACTTCAGTTAGAATGTTATGATTCATTGAACATATTTTTAAACAAGAATCAAAACATAGACACAGATTGGGTAATAATCTTATAATCTTTTTATACATAAAAATGAAAGTATAGTATACTTTAACTATATGGAATATATCTAAAAATTGAAGGATATCAAAATGTTGAAGGTACAAAGATGTTCCATCTGCTGATATATATCACCACTACCAAAAATAAAGTTTGAGGTGAAATCATTAGAAACTGAATGATGTGTCATAAACACAAATTATTCAAATCACCAGGAAATATAATGATTTCAACTCACATGTACCCAATAATGTAACCCACACATATTTTTATATGGACATAAAGTACAATGAAAAAATATAAAAATGCGTAATCATATTGGGATATTTTGACAACTACATTCTGTAAGTTGTAGATCATATTTTAGAAATAGAGTCAACCTATAAACTAATTAACAAACTAATAAATGTACGCAAAGGACATATTGAATAGCTATTATAATTGGCAGAATGGTTTCCCATAGAACCTGTGACTACATTCTATCCCTTGGCATAAGAACCTGTGTGTGTAGAATTAAGGTTATAAATGTTTCAACAGGAACATATTTAAGTTATCCATTGGGACACAGTCTACTTACACGAGCATGTTACAGCGGAGAAGAAGCAACAGCGGAAAGATGATGCTAAAGGGACCACAGAGACATCTGAGGAGTGAGGAGAGCTGCCCCTGGTGCTCCAAAGAGGCAGGGACCACAAGCCAAGGAATGAACACAGGCAGACGCTGGGAACGCAGAGCAATTCCATTTTAGCTGCTAGCAAGGCTACCTTAGTCTTAGCGCTGCATGGAACTGAATTCTAGCACCACTCATAACCTTTGAAGTACAAACTGAAGTCGCTCTGAGCCAGTCTGCCATTCAGCCAACATTTTCATTTTACCCTTGTGAGACTCTCAGCAGAGAATAAGAGTAGCTATACGCTGCCCAGACCTACATAACTGTGACTTAACAATAGGTGTCGTTTAAGTTTGGGGTAAGTTGGACTAAGAGAAAAATTGTACACTTGTTCTTTATAAGAAAACCAAGGTCACACTAAATTTTTTAATATTGAACCCATAAAGGAACTCTCAAGGAATTTCAAAGGATTAAATTCATGCCAAGCATGTTATCTGACTATAAAAAAAGAAATTTGCATTGGTAAGGAAATATAACTACAACTACACCATGTGCTTATAATTGAAGACATAAACCTCTAACTCTGAGCCAAAGCAAAAAATTACAAAGAAACTTACAAAACAATTTCATTATGCACCTAGCAGGATACAGGTTACATAGTATGAAGAGAAAAATTTAAATCCCTAAATATACTCTAGAGTCTATTAAAACTGCTACACTACAGGTAATAGAGGACTTCTGCAAGAATATTGATGGAAACACATTGGACAACTTAAACGTATATTATTGTAGAATGAATGAATAAATGGTAGTATATGCACAATAGATTTCTATAAAGTGGAGAAACAGGAAACATGCATTTAGTTCTCTTGTGCTCAACAAACACGATTGTTGTTTCAAAGAGAAACAATTAGTGACTTGAATTGCCCCTGAAGTATCCCTTTTTATGTTTTTTTCATGGAATACCTTTGTTAACTGCCTTAAGAACTGACAGGTGAACTGTGTGTCTTTACACATAAGTATTGGTGAATATTTTCACAGGTAGCTAGGTAGATAGACAGACAGATAGGGAGATAGATTTAAAAGAAGTTCTGGTTTGACACTAGAAGAAAAACAACAGATAGCATTTATTGTCAGTGATAAATCCACCATTTTAAGAAAAAATAAACATTTAGAAATCTTCAAGCTGCCACATATCCTTTGTAGTTTCCTCACATTTAAAGGTCTTTCACATAAGATCAGTAGCAATAAAAATAAATGTGATTTTTTGATGCTGTTTAATGAAATGTAGCAACATTTGGGAGAGCTCTGTAACTCAGGCAATGAGCATTTTTCAAATGACCCGTACATGGTGATTTAAAAAGTGTGTGAATAAAGATGCATCGCAAGGGCAAGGTAAACCGACGGACTGTAACGGTACAGTGGTACAGAGTATTTAACACTCATTGATACTGTTTTAAATTCTCTGTGACAACTAACTTGTAGTTTGATGTGCAGCACAAAAGAAGGATATCCATTTTCTTCTCTCTTCTAGCTACATATCTATTTCAACTCAGGTGTTCCTCATATTCATTAAAGCATTGCAAAATATTGAAAAAGAAGCATGAGAATATAGATGCTTTCTATTGAGTCAGACATTAAGTGTACAAAATTACAATGCAAGTATATGTAAGATTAATCAGTACTGAAATTATTATATATTTTCATTATTTACCATTTGCTTTCAAGTTTGTTTTTCTCAGATCTGCTTTTATTCTAAAAATTAAAAAAATGCAAAAAAATTTTGGGGAATAGAACTATCAATATTAGCCTACTAAATTTAATTCTCATTTTTGGAAAATTTTGTGATTTTTTTCATAAATTGTTATTTATTTAAAAATTCATAGCTTTATTCTATATATTTAAAGATGAAGCAAGAAGTATGCTTTTTCACAATTTTTATTTTAAAGTTGTAGGTTAATACTGGTAAGTTTACTTCACAAAATTTCTTTGTATTCTTACTAATTTTTATAGTAAAATCAGATCTGAGAAAAACAAACTTGAAAGCTAAATAATGAAAACTAAATGAAAATATAGTAATTTCAGTACCAATTAATCTTACATAGTTAATGTTTAGTATTAGCAAGTAAATGAAAAATAGTAATCTTATTATATGCAATTCTTAGATGCACATCAATATGTTAAGACAATAATTAATAATGTTAAGCTTATCTTAAAAAAGCATAGTAAAGGCAATTTTTAAATTTATGCTAACTTTTCATTCGAATTTAGAAAGATAATGTTCCATGAATGCATATTTTCTTCCTCTTGGTGTTACTATCTCTAGAAAGAACCAAACTTTAAATCACCTTTCTATAATTCAAGCTTGTGACTATATGCAGTAATTTTTATCAAAACAAGTAATAGATTATAAACACAGTGTCAAACAATATTTGTTACAAAACATGTGATATTTTTACCAGTATAAAATTCTCTACAATTTCACAGAACTCACTGGAACTTTAGAATATAAAGAGAAAAAAAAATCACTTTCCACTTGTAGTTGTTTGTGTTTCAATATTTTATATTTAAGTAGCATTTCTTCATTCTTAAATTTATCTAAATATATGTATGTTATCAATATATAATAGTAATTCATTTGACAAAACTGGTATTTTTAATAACTGATGGTATAAAATATGCTCAGAAATAATCTCATAACTCCTTATTTCCCAAAGTTTCAGTTTATTCAGATTGTCAAGTCAATGACAAATATAAAGACATCATACATATCAACATTTACATACTTACATTATTGCATATGTAGTCACAGCAATCACTTTTGTTGAGTGACTTCTAAGTGGAATGTCATATATAGATATTTACATAAAATTTGGAAATTTAACAACATAACTTTTAATTCTCTTTCACTGTACTAGATAAAGTGACAATGGAACTAAAAAGTAATTCTGCTTTGTTTTTAGGTTAACAGGTTTCCATCTGCCTCCACCAGTGACAAGCACCAAGTCTGTGTTCTCACTGCGTTTGACCAGTGACTTTGCAGTTAGCGCTCATGGGTTTAAAGTGTATTATGAAGGTAGGTGATGGTGACATTCTTGGAACTATCTCTCAGTTTAATGTAAACCACACCAGAATTTTCCAAATGTGTCAGTGGTAGAATAATCAACATGAAGAGAGATACATTCATCTGGCTATGTTAAATTTGTCACAAGTTTCACTTCTTTATTTATCAGTTAGGTACAATAACATACTAGAGACAGTAGACTTCATCGTTTCATTGCCGCTGGGCCTAGAGATAGTAAAATCCTTTCCTTGACATTTCTTTGGAGATGAGACCATGAAATTGGAAGAATAACAGAAAGAAATGCAAAGTGAAAGTAAAATGGAAGCTAGGCGATTAATAATGTGATGCAGGCAACATAAATTCTACTCTCTTTTTCTCTTTTGCCTCTCTAACATGAAAAACAAAACTAACCAACAAGAATGGTGATCTGTCTTTGAAAGTTAGTCAAGAGGCAAAAATAGAGAAAGAGTGTGTTCCTGTTCAGTAGCATGATTCCCAGTTGCTCACAAAACTGAAATTTTGTTTTTCTTTCTGGGAATTTAGTACAAATTCATTTGATGTTAAAATCTGACTTGAACAGATAGGAGGCTATTTATGTTCTTTATTTATGTCATTTAGTGTTAGAAGTATAAGTTTTATTGCTTTTGTTGGTGCAATTTAGATATATGCAGCGATCACATTCATCATAGGAATTTGGATATATCTTCTTCACCATGCTCTCTCCTATCTTCAATCTCTCTTCTACTCCTGATTTACAAAAGCTTCATTTCCATTTTTTTCCTTCAATTCTTCTTTTTTTCTTTTCAGTTTAAATAGTATTTCATAAATGAGTGACATCCGGATTCTGCTGACAGTGTTAAAATGTGCATAATCTATGTTTTCTTTTTATTTACATGTAAAAAACTCTAATGGAAAAAAGTAATATGTTCTAGAGGATTTCAGATAAAAATTATAGGTTTTTAAATTTTGTTTCTATGGTTTAACAATAAAATTTCTACTATTTTAGGAAAACCTCTCCCTCATACATAGTCATATCACATTAGTTTTGAACTCATCTCTCCAGGACTGTAATGTCCAAACTTACCTTACTGGGTCTACTGCTGTTGTAGAGATAGAGATGTACCAGTAGGAGTGGTTGATCACTTTTCTTTCTACTCCTATAGGTTTTTGAGGTGCCCAGGACTGTATGCAGGGCCTCTTACATGTCAGGGAAGCACTAGGAGTCTAAGCTACATTCCTTAGCCATATGTGGTTACTTTCTAAAGAAGAAAGTAATTCGAACTACAGTAAGTTTAAAAAAAATAGAGCACACAAAAAAATCATCATATGTAAAATAGAAACCCCACAATATAAATTTTAATATTGTGCACCTGGATAAAGTACAAAACTATACATTACTTCATCTAATATTATATTTCATACTAGAAAAAAATCCATTACCAAACAATTGAATACGATTACTTTCTACATTTTATATTGTTAACTAATATCATGCATAGAAGTCTGGAACACTATTTTCTACGTAATACATTTCTGAACAGGCTTTTATCTAGCAGGGGAGGATGAAGTAAAAAACTTACTTTCCTCTATTGTGATTGAAACAATCTTTATTTTTTTAAACTGTTTTCACAAAAATGAGTTTTTAAAACGTTTCCAATTTAATTCATACATATTCATTATAGCAACCAAAATTTAAGTGTAATTTTGATAATGCTGAAGAAGAATTTAGTAATGTAATAATTCCCATTAAGTTTTGATTAAAACCTTGTATTCCGTTAACCAAAATATAAAGATATTTTAGGTTAGTTTGTTTGTTCATAAAACACAATACAGAAAGTGTGGTAAGTTGGGGAGTGAATTTTTTCAGTGTATGATTTTGATGTCCTAACTTTAAATATAACGTACGACACATTCAACTGTTCTGAGGACTCACCATCCTGCCACTGAATCATTAGATATCGATTTGTGACAGATATCTTTTACAATGTGGACACGTTTTCCACTGCTGTGATGATAAATTACCAAAAATTTCACAATTTTGAGCAACACAAAGCAGCTCTGTAAGTGAAAAGTCCTGTTAGCTGTCTCTGATGGATTCTCTGCTCAAGGTCACAAAGTTGAAATGATAAAAACATAGAGCCACATTCATATCACAAACAAGGTAAAGTCTGTTTCCAAGATTATTCTGGTGGTTGGCACAATCTACTTCTCCCAGGAAGTAAAACAGAGAGCCTTGTTTATTTGCTGTCTGTCAGCTAGAGGGTACCTGTAGCTCTTACAGGTGTCTCTCCTCTGTCCATGGGTCCAATTTATCTCAGAACCAGCAATGGATTCATTGAGTCCCTGGGAGATGGAATCTCTCAGGTTTCCCCTTGAAGTGTGTCCACTGCCTCCTTCCTCCACGTATCTCTTATTCCAGGCAGGAAAGTTTCTGGGCTTTCAAGCAGACTAATAAAATTAGTCTTCTAATTTTAAAGTTCTTAACATGAACTACCTCTGTGAAGTCCATTTTGTCACATAACATATTCACAAATTCCAGAGATGTATTGTGGTAGAGGGCAGTTGGCCTACATTACATTCAAGTCTATATAACAGGGTTCAGCAGGAGTAAATGCACATCTAATGATACAGTACTTTCAAGACCAATGAGCATATAAGTCCTAACCTGGAATTTAAAAGAATAGTCACACACACATGCACGTGCACATACATGTGTAAAAACTATACCTCTACATTTTGAACCCCAGATCTTCTTTCATAGTTACTTTAAACTGCATATCTGAGGCCTACCTATGCTATAGTAATATTGGCCTATTAGACATCTTCTAAAGTTTCTAAACTGTATGGTTTAGCAATATTTTCATGATAATCTTGATATCTCACTCTTTTTTTCAGTTAATTTCCTGCAGTATATTGTTACTAATTACTTTCTTCAATTTTTAAACTTGCTGAGACTTTGTCATTAGTTATTAGAATTTATGAGAACTCTGTGTAACAGTGATGCTATGTATTTGTTTGCATTTTTCAAACTTCCAATCCTGGCAACATACATTAGATTCATCTGGAGGATATGGTAAAACCTGGATGTCTTTGTGCCACTTACATCTCCTGAGCTATGGAATATGTATTATAATAGGAACTTCACTGTTTTTTGCCTACTCAGTCATAAGTTCTCTCTAGCTATCATTTTATCCTTGAAAGAAACTACATCAGAATAAACCAATCTTTTATACAATTAAGATGTTTAAAAATATGTGGTGAATAGGTATTACTATAAAAATACTTTTGTTGAAGGAGATACCTAAATGTTATTTTTCTCATGTATAATATTGAGGTAATGGTTGTTACTACTTTCTATGTACTTCTGCTAATGATTAATGGCTCAAAATTACGTTTCCAATATATTTCTTTAGAAATCACTACTAGGTCATTGAGATAAACATACTAAGTCTCATTAAAGTAGTGTGAATTAATTGTAATGGAATTTTAGTTTTCAAGGCAAGTTCACATAATGCAGCTTGCTGAATTTGCAGAGGACATGATAAAGTAAGAGAACATATTTGTGCTAATTCACTGTTGGCACTCTTTAAACTGTGATGAAAGGCACACAGTTATGTAGTCTCCAACTGTGTGCCTTTCATCACAGTTTAAAGTTTTATGTGACGAAAGGCACACAGTTATGTAGTCTCCAATTATGAATGAATACATTTACAAAATACAAATTAATGCAATTAAATGCTGAGTCAGAATCAATTTGTTTATAAGATTTTAAACACTTATTATTGATTCCTATACTTATTTCATGTCAGACCAGAATATTTAGTTCAGCAAAGAACATTATTTCATGGACCAGATTTTACATTTTCCCTCAGTACCATGGAACTACTCATAATGAATTACATGTTTCCTAATTTTGCAGTAGAATACAGTGGTACAGTGTTTTATTATTTTTCTGTGTTGCTCAATATACAATAAATTTATCTTCTTGAACAACTGTTTCACATTAAATTCTGTATAATATTCATTAATAGAAAAAATATTGATAATTTCAGCAATTTTGCATGATTAGCTTCATTCCAGATGTTTGTAATTTTCAATGTTGAAGTGACTTGTGGATTTTAAAAGTGGAAAATCTTTACATTCTATTGAAGAATACAGAGTACTTTCAGTTTGCCTAATGAAACACAAAAATATTTAATATTCCTATCAAATTTTAAGATATCTTTTATTTTGCAGGTTTTAAATACTATTTGGTATGGAGTAATTATATTTTTTAACTCTCAAGAGTTTTCCTATCAATTTATAGATGGGAAAAGTAATTCAATTGAAATGCAGAAACATTCCTGTTGAGTATTTCCCAGGAAACTACTTCCTTGCTTTAGCCGTGCCTGAAGCTGCAAGTCCAAGCACAAAATTGTAGCTCAATAAACATAAGCTACAATATAATTGGCCAGTGAAATTATATCAGATATAGAATATAATACATATAAGAAACAATCATCTAAATAGTGTATTTTTAAACCAATAGCATGAAATGGCATTGCTTATTTTATTTGTTCTAGCTGTTAATAAAACAATATGTTGAAATATTTAGAATTAGACAAAGGAAATTAATTTTAAAAAGTGATGCCAGATAATCTACAAAATGATTTAAAATGTACAAGTGGAATAAAAACAATTGTTGATTTGTTATACAGAACATAATGCTGGATGTTACCTGTTGTTTCAACAGAACATTTTAGATGTCAATAGCACAGGCCTTAAAATTTTATTAAACTATTAAATATTAAAACCATTGAAAATAATTAAAGAAAATCTGATATATATAATATATATCTATACACACATAAATGATTAGTTTATAAACCACTGTGACCCATTTATTTCTCAATTATTTTGTATTATAGTCAATTATAATAAAAGGACTAAAATTTATGAAATAACTATTACATTAAATCCCCAAAAAGTAATTACTCCAATCTTTTGCCCACATTTCTGTTTATTCCTCATTTAACAACAAGTTTAAAACATGCATGCATTTATTATTTATTTATTTATTTATTTATTTATCTTTAGTTTATTTTTAATGGTACCAGGGATCAAACTCATGACCTCATGCCTGCCAGGCAGGCACTTATGCCAGGCAGGTAAATCCCCGGCCCTTGCATTTTTTTTTATTGTATCCAATCATTCCAAAGTTATGAATAGATCCTTAACTGCTAATTCTACCTATATCCTATGTATTTTCTCATGAATGGCACAGAATCATACAATTTTACTCCAGTGTATTTATGTCCAATGTATAAATAACTGAGGAATATAAATCAGTCTGTTATTCTCACAGAAAAACTTTGATTTTTTAAACTATTATTACCTACATTGGTCCTTTTACTTTAAGAAGAGTAAAATCTTTGTTTCTTCCATATTTCTACAGTTGAAGAGCTTTTCACCATTTGTGTGAAATGCTATTTTTTTTCTTAAACATCTTAAGGTCAAAACTATAAAGTTTGTGGAATATTTTCCCAGTTAACATCTAGCTGTCTGCAGCTGTATTTTTTCTTACTGTTATCTGTTATGTGTTTGAAGCTCTTGTCACCATTCCTCAGTTTTTTCCAATGAGCTTTAACTTTATATTTTAGAATTAATGAATTCAAATTAGGAAAAAAGCTGATGTGTGAAACAATAAGTTAATAACATACCTTGGGACCTCTTACTGTTTAGGGAATCATTTATTGTAGAAATTAAGTAATACAAGGCAAGTATATTGTGGAATACATATGTAGACATTGTTGCATATTATCATATACGTAATAATTATCTTATATTTGAGATGATGTATGATTTTAAAGCATACATATTAGAAGATTCAATAGATGACAATAATAATTAAGAAGAAGAGTACCTGGAGCATTACTTCAAATACAAAATAATAATTGTATCATGATTGCCGTTATATATCACTAAGTAAGATACAGGCATTAATGTTCACTTTTAGCAAATATGCTATTAAAATCACTTCCACAGTTAATTCAGCAGCATAAAAATTTGAGTAACAAAGCTAATGCATGCATAATATTTGAGTTTTTCTTTTATTCTAATCACAGTAAACTTACATGGATATTATTCACCTTAGAAAATTATATGAAAAACTGATGATCAACAATTTTAAAAAGCATTAATCTTAGTATAAAAATTTACTGAAATTTCTTACAGTTACATATTGTGGAGATTTTTAATATAAATTTTCCTTATCAAGTACAATGCCATAATAAATATAATCCTAAAACAATTTTTGGTTGCTTTAACATTAAACATAAAAGATAATATATATTCTTGCATCTATTATAGATAGCCTATACATTTCCGCCCTGTTAAAATATTTCATGTAGAAAAAATTACTATAACTAGAAAAAGTATACTATTTGGAATTCCATTTACTTTTTTGTCACACATGTTTATTAAAAGATTATCCCTGAGAACACAAAGGGACTTTAATTTTATTTTTTAATTTAGGGAACATTTCAGCCTCAGCTTTAAAAGTTTAAACTGCAGCCCCATGAAATTTAATGGAGACTTTACAACTTAGAATCAAGTAAATTATGCTTCAGGCAAAACAATTGAGTTGCAGGAATTATAAGATTACATATATTAAGTAGTTTGCAGCAATAAAGTTAGGGTAGGCTCATAAAAGAATTAATGGATATTATCTTTAAGTACTTTTTTAAAATAAATGAGGTTCAGTATTTCAGGAAACACAATACTAGAAACATATTATATATGCAAATGCCTTGTCTTTTACCTTTCCTCAGTTTAAAATCTTTTGTCCCCAAAGTTCCATATCATCAACCTAGTTAACTATTGAATCATCCTAATTCTAAAGTGACTTTCCAGTCATGTCTTCTCTTTCTTTTAAGCAGTTCAAAGTGTTCAAACTCTCCTTTGAGAATTCCACAAATCAATTTTCTAAATATCCTCTGAGTGCAGTGTATAACATTATGATGAATATGTAGATTTAATTTAATTTATTGATTTTTAAGTATTTTATCAGTCAGCAAAATGTAAATCATTTTAGTGTATTTACATTAGATTAGCATTATCAGTACTGTGAATGCTGTTAAAAGTTAAGTGATAACACCATACACTTCTCATTTTAGCAGTGTAACATCCAAAAGGTTTAAACCTACCTATCTGTCCAGTTGTGTTCTCAGTCACAGTATCAATTTATAAAAACTGTCATTTGAATACATATTAAATTTGTGCATGGACTTTCCTGTACTGCTTAAAACTTAACTCGATGTAGTTCTTCTACTCAAGATGTCCAGTACACGTTCCTTTTTTTTTAAAGGAATATAAAACTATTTATTGACCACTGCTCACCAGTATTTACAATAAAGTGAACAGTATACAGTAGGATAACATTCTGACTACTACAAAGTTGTTTTCCTGGATTCTGCTGAAAACAGTAACCCAAATACTGAAAAGATTGAGCCTACATGTAATGAACAAATTGGGGTCAAGAAAAACATGCAGGTCAGTAACTTTAGATTACAAGTTTGTTCACTCAATGATTCTAGCAGGTCCTAAACTGTGAACAACTCTAACCACTCAGTAGGTCACCATAAGCCAAGTCTTTAGACATCTACAAATCCTGACTTTTGAGTACATTTTTGTTGCAAAGCAATGGGTCATGAGGAATCTTTAATGTCCCCTTAACAAGTCTTCCTTAGCTAATTCAAACAAACTAGGTTTTGACTTGTTACCTTGTTTGGGTGGGGAGGTTGTTGCTAGACATAATTCTTCTTTTCAGGAACTTTGTAAGTAAACTGCTGCATTTTTTTTGACTAAAGACATAGCTAGATTCTGATAAGGCTGTTTGTAAAATATCCACTCTAAACAGTCGTATTAAGCACAGAGCCACCTATTTAACTTGAAAAGTTATGGCTTCAGGAAAACGTTTAACTGGAAGTGATTTATTTCTTAGATTGCTCAGAATGAAGGCATCTCAAACATGAACTTATCACCCATAGTTTTTGTTTTGGTGACTGCTTAAAAACAAAACAAAAACCATTTATATAAGTATTTTATTTATACACACACAAACAAAAACTCAAGAATGGTCCATAAGCACATAAGTTATAACATGAGTTCTGACTGAGTTTGACTATGGACAATTCCCCTAACATTTAGAAAAGCAGAGGAAATGTATCAGGCTAGCAAATGCTCTTTACTGACAAAGAAAGCAGCTACAAAAGCTTTTATTTGTTCAAAGAAACCAGTGCTAATAATAGATGCAAAACAAACAAAACCCAACAAGTCTCCTAAATACTACTTTCAAAACCAACATATTAAACTTGATTTTCATTAGAATGCTGTTTTTTCCACACCAGTAAATCAAAACCAAGACCCATTATTACCCATATTTTGTGTGTGTGTGTATATATATATATATATATATATATATATATATATATATATAAATGATGTAAGTCATTGAGCTTTATCTTCTGGACAAGAATGCCAAGTTAGTCTCTCTTCATAAAAAGCAATTACAGTTTGAGGACATTTCATATTTGCCTCTTTTGCCAGCACCAAGTCAGCCTCACCTGAATCTTTCCATTTCATGAGAAACATCAATTCCCCACTACTATCTGTGGCAACAATTATTCGTTCAGGATCAAGACCTCTAGCAAAGCCTCTAGGTTTGTCAGCAGCATCTCTTTTTTTCTTTGATTTGCTATCATCGGATTCACTGTCAGATAACTATTTTCGTTTTGTACCATCTTTTTCTTTACCAGCTTTTTGAGAATTAAGAAATGCTTCAATTAACTCTGGACAATCTAAATTTTCTTCGGGTTTCCATGTACTGTCAGCACCTGTAAATTCCTTTCACTTCAGAAAATATTCTGCCTTCCCATTCACTACACGTCGGTCCAGTACTTTTTCTACCACAAATTCTTCAGTCTCTGCTTCCTCAACTTTTTTGCTTTTTCCATTTTGTTTCTTTCCCATTTTTTGCAGTGTAGTTTTATTGGACGCCATTTGTTTTTTATTGCAGCCTTGAAGAGCTATTATTCACCGCCTCGGATGCTCAGTCGCGGGTCCGCAGCGTCTCGGCCTGGCGCCTGCAGCTCCACTTACATTCAAGCGCAGGGGGCCGGGGCCACGTTCCTTTGATTTGCCCACTTATTCTTATAAATGTTGTGGAGGTCTTAATCACCTGAGGAATTTATTTATGGATTCTGAAATTGGGATCAATTCTCAAAGCTTTTTTTCTCAGTGCTCAGAGATGCTCACACCTGTCACTATGCTATAATCTCCCATTTTGGATTCTGTGCTCAAAATAAGCCATGAGTACCGTGTGGGTATAGAAGATGTTTTATTCATTTTGTATACATGCCTCCTATTTAAAAGCACCGTTAGAAGCTGCAAATGCTTAATAAACATGTGTTAAAATTCAACTGACATACAGAGTCATGATCTAATCTATCTTGCGTTCTCAAAGGGTAAAACCTCATTGTCTTCAAAGATAGAGAGGAGCTATATTTAGTGTTTTAGAATTTGTAATACATGCAGATATTTATATTGTATGATTATAGCTTAAAAAAACATTGACCTATTGCTTTTAAAATCCATGATATCTATCAGTATTACTTACACATTTCATGAACAGTATCTTAGCTGAAAATCTTGTACTTTCATACACTTATTTCTTTATGGAACAATTTTAAAAATACAAAATTGTCCATATGACAAAAATGTTAAAAATATAGAGTTGCTGACCACAGTGTTACATGACCTATTTAATGTTTGTGATTCATATGGCAAAGATGGGATGGTTCTCAAGGTTTTTGTTCTCCGCAAAAGAACAAGCTTAGCATTTAGTCCCATTTCATCCTGAATTTTCTTTTATGTATATTTTAAATACGTTATATTTCCCAAATGCTGAGTGCTATCATTTTGATATAAACACTTCAATGAAGATAGGGAAAATACTTAATTTAAAATTCTAATAGTATAGCAAAGATATTTTGCTATTTTCACAAGCCCTTACATTCTCATAGTTTTTATAACTGATAGTGCAGAGTTCATGGTTTACAGAAAAAAAAGGTTACTCTGTGCTTGGTTTAGAAATTAATTTGTGAATTTTTATTTCCCTTTTACCAAAATGTAGTAAGTCAGTAAAGTAAAATTCAATTTTTATCATTTGATTCTAAAATATCTGGCTCATCAAGATACCTGAAAACTAACTTTGAAATATTTTCTTCCCTGTATACAATAATACAGTATTCAGTACATGATCTAACATCATTCCTGTCCATATATATATATAGATGATGATGTTTGGACATGTGCTTTGGTCATTTTCAACTTTCATTTACAAAAAAGAACACTTCTACCCTGCTATTGGTTTTCTGTTTTCTGAACTATTATTGAAATAAGAACACCTATGAGGCAAGTTACCCAAACATAATTGGGAAGAAAGTTAACTATGCACCCTTAGACAAAGTTTCACTGGAACAATATTGCTCTCAGTGGAATCACCCATTTTCAGTTGGAAGCAAGAGCGGCAACACTTTTCCCACCCACACTCATGTGTGCAGTGTCCTTTCAGTGATAAAAGTCAAAACTGTCATAGGGATTGAGAGAAGTGATCTCCTCAAAAGTTGTGTCTGTGAGCTAACAAGTCAATGCTAGAAACAGAGCTGAAGTATAAGGAATGTTTCCACTTCATTGGAAAACAAGCTGCTCTGGAAGAATGCCAGGTCTTGTGTAGAAATTAATTGAGAAACACTTGCTAGAGTCATCTTAGTAAGTGCATAGAGAAGCCTTAAGAGCATTATTGGATATGACATGGGCTCTGGGTCAAAAAACAAATATCTTTGACAGATATTGTGACCAAAAGATATAATATGTAGAACTGAAAGCAAAAGTTTGGGCAAATTATAAAAAGATATTATTTCTGTCATTTTGATACAATACAATTATTTATTCCACACTACCAAAGAAATAACAAAACAATTGACCTGTCTGCATATGCTTCATGATTTGATATATGTATACAGTGTCAAGAACTGTGGGATTTCTGAGCTTATTCTGCTATAATTGCAAGGCAGAATACACAAGAATGTTTCCAAGGGAAGGATAACAAAAAACTATATTGAGTGAGAATCAAAAAAATTTTTTTTTGTTTTACTTACAGCAATGGAAATGGCCAAAGTATTAAAACTTGGGTTTCCAGAGCTCCAATTCCTACAAAATTAAAGAAAGCAAAATGATCTTCTATGACATCATATGTGATTAAAAGTGAGACTTAGTTTAGGAAACTAGAATGATTTACGTTAGAGAGTAGTCAAACCTGGCCTTTGTTCTGGAAGGAGATAATATTTCTATGCTGCTAACTAAAAAAATTGTGTCTGTACTTCTATTTAAATGATGTGAAAAACATATGACCTTATAAATATAGAAAATTGTTTCACAACATATGTATATTATGTTTCATGATAATAGCACTGGCATTCAGTACATTTTACACAATTTTCATTTATCTTTTAAAAAATTCAAATAAAAGACACCCTTAGGTGTTACAGGAAAATACTTTAGGTAGGTAGATAGCATCCTAAAAGTTTTCTGGATTTTAGTGTTAA
This sequence comes from Hydrochoerus hydrochaeris, assembly GCA_004027455.1. Classification (NCBI taxonomy): domain Eukaryota; kingdom Metazoa; phylum Chordata; class Mammalia; order Rodentia; family Hydrochaeridae; genus Hydrochoerus; species Hydrochoerus hydrochaeris. Next base: position 92,954 of record PVLA01002673.1, read on the forward strand.
CAGTATTATTTAAAAAATGCTTGATAAACTACAGTGGAACCTTGACTTTCAAACTCAATTCATTCCTCAGGCCTGGTTACAACTCAAGTCAACTGTAAATCCCATAAGAAATAATAGAAATATCCATAATGCATTCCAAAGGAATCCTTAATTTTTTACAGTATAAAAAATTGTATAACATGCATAGTTTACCAGAAACACCAGTAATTTTCCTAGTGTGTTCATCAAAAAGTTATAAACTGTTCCTGTTAACCAGAAACAACAGTGTAATATTGTACTCATCTTCCAAGCTTTGGCAAGAAGGGCTTTGGCAAGAAGGGAGGATGAAACAGAAAGTGCCTATCGTTTGGAAGGAGAGTCCCCTTCCTTAAGAACATTAAGAATCTGGCTTTCTGGTTTCCTTTCTTTCCTTGGGAGAGTCCGTAGCCCACTAGCACCAGCTTCTGGCTCACTAGATCTGTGTTTTCAGAAATAAAATCTGGTCTGAGGTTGCCTATTTCTGCCTTTAAAAACACCACTCTGCGTGTGCCATGACTTTGTCATTAAGCAAGTGAATGCGATGATTGTTTTTATTTTTCTCTGTCTGAGCGTATCTTCTCTACAAATGTTTGCAGCTCTGTCCGTTTTTTCAGAATATCCTTCATTTTAGGAGAGGAGCTTTGCTTCATGGATTGCTGATACTCCCCTCCTTCCTCTTCAGAAGGCTCCTCAGCTGCCCTCTCTGCTGCTCAACCTGAGCCTACTGTAGTCCCTCCATCCAGTTCCCTTGGGTCCTCCTCCGCCAGTTCCTCCACATCACCTTCCTGGAAAATGTCTGTCTACAAGCCTATGGGCTCTGCTATAGTGACAATGTCATCAGCCTCAGGGGTCAATGGAAAGGCTGAGGCTCCTCTACTCAGCCTTAAGAGTCTCTCTCATATAAGTTTAGGTCACACTTTCTTCCAAGCTGAGTGTCCTCAGAGAGAGAATGGCCCGGGATTTCTCAGTTAACCCCACACAGGAAAAGATGCTGTAACCTTCCTTCCAGAGCTCTTTAAGGGGTTAAGTCTATATCTGAGATCCTCTAGAAGCACTTGGGGAACAGTTCCTTGGTGCACGGTTCCTTAAAGTCAGCTATAATCTGCTAGCCATAGGCTGCAGTATGGGAGCTCCAACTTGAGGGAGAGCTATGGTAATGCTCCAGCCAACTCTTCCTCCAAATCTTGTGAGTGAGCAGGAGTCTTTTTCGATGAGAGCCTTGAGTGTAAACCTCTGTCCTCTAGATATTTCTTAACAGTAGGACAAAACACCTTACTGATTGATTCAAGAAAGAAAAGGTATTCATGTTACCCAGGCCTTTGTGTTAGATCTTCCTGTGACTCCTATCCCGTTCTTCATATCTTTATGTTTTCTGAACACTCTAGAGATGTCAGAGTGATAAACCAAGAGAGGATTTATTTTGAGGCCACCACTTATATTGGTAAATAGCAATCACGTTAGGCTATCTTTGTAGGAGTGTGCCCTGGCGTTTTCTTCTCTTCCTGGAAAATGTATGTTCTCTTGGGCACCCTCTTCCAGAAAAGGGCAGTTTCATCATAGTTGAAAACTGGATGACAGCAAAAATCATTTCTCTTGTGACATCATTTTGAAGTGGCGTATGTAATTTTCAGCAGCCCTTTCGTTAGCAGTGGCTACCTCTGCATGCCTAGTTATGCTATGAACCCCAGGTCTTGCTTTAAAATTGGAAACCATTTTCACAATTTTAGTAATGTTTCATCATTATCACTCTGATAGATTATGCTTTATAAGATCCAAATTTACAGCCCTGTTTTTTTCACAAATTATAGACTCAGATAGGATAGACTTGCCATCTGCCTTTAGTTTATCAACACTAGTAAGTCTTTCTACCTCATTTAATACTGTGGATCACGCCTTACTAATTTGAGTAACACTTTAGGCAGATCTTTTTCTCTGTTAGACTGTTGAAACAGTGGATTTCAACATGAGGTACATATTAGTGAGATTGGTTGTACAGTTGCCATTCCTACATTTCTCTACGGTTTCCTTCTCTTTGAATGCGGTTGCCTTCTATACCTTTTTTTCCTTCCTTGGCTTCTTTTCTAGCTTTTTAAGGCTATTCTAATAGAAATAATTGTAACAATTATATAAACTACTGACCAAAAACTCATCCACAAACATGTGCATCTGGTTTCAGACTGATGCTTGCATACGCTTTACTGGCATCTCCACTTTTTGTTTAAAACCCCACAAGTGGCCAGGATTCAGGGCATCACTCAAGACTGATTGTAATTTAAACTGAACATTCTGGTAGTAAGGCAAACTGCTCATATGTGAGGCTGGTTGTAACTCAACAGTCCACTCTACTATAGCGCTATATATATATATATATATATATATATATATATATATATATATATATATATATATATATATATATATATATATATATATATATATATATATATATATATATATATATATATATATATATATATATACTTATGAATGCCAGCTTTTCTTTTTTCTCATTTTTTATACTATGGGTGTTTATTTTTTGATCCATAGTGTAGCATACACATATTGCTTAACTTCATGAGGGATTCTCTGTCCACATTTATAAGTAAACTCATTATCTCCTTTTGTCTTCCCAGAGTATTTTTGCCAATTTTATTAGAGGGTAATAGTAGGTCACCTGACTAGGGACTAGGGTAGATTTCCCCACACATTGAGCAACAATTCCAAGTGATTGTAAATAATTTAATGTAAAAATGGAACTTATCCATGAAGAAATACAGTATAACATTATCAGATAATGAGAAAAGAAAACTTTTAGGAGGAAATCAATAGATTAGGTAAAATCTATAATCTGGTTAACATAATTATTAAAAAGTGATTCTTATACTCAAAAAGAAAATGAGTATTTACGTGTTTTCAATCTATAAGAAAGAACATATGTGTGTGTGTGTGTGTGTACTTCACACTGTTGCCTCTGATATGAAGTTTACGAATGTTATAAATTAAAACTTCACTAACAAACTACAAAGATTATGATAACAAAGATTATAATACAACAATTCTATCATCAATATTACTGTTAAGCAGGGAAAATTTGTTGGCTTATGGATAAAGAACTATAAAGAAGGATTTTCTTAAAGTTAGTCACACAATGAAAATATGAAATCAAAACAGTTAAAAAGGATAGGTGTTCAGATGAGGAATGAACTATATTAAATTCTTCAGATACCAGTTGGTTGACATGAAAAGCTGCAATTTATTTATCTCTATGTTTTTTCTCATGTAATTATTTGGAAAAATATGTGTGATATGAAAGCAAGTGTTACATTTTGATTTATGTTGGGCAGTATATTTCCTTTTGATAGTATAAATGAGAATTCCCACTGCAGTAATTTTGTGGCTTTATTTTTCCATAATTTTCAAGCAGTTCATCTGTGTGTAATTCCAAACCTTCCACATTATTAATTTAATGACTTAATCTGAAACTCTATTAGATTACATTTGAATTATCTCAAAATCTCTTTAATTATGACTCTGTATTATTTCATTGTGCTCAGTTGAGTCAAGTACATATAATTTTATTTACAATGGAAAATATATTAAGTATCAGTAACTGGGACCTTTAATTTTCCCAATAATCAATGTATAATCTTTCACCAGCAATTTTCATAAAGGCTTTGAAATATATTTATACATGAGCTAAATTTTCTCATGAAAATGTGCTTCAAATGTGTATACAAAATGGTATCATTTCTATCTGTTCAAGGAAAGAAATCACTGAGATACCCAGTTTCCAACTGAAATTGGAAAATTAAGTGTAACATAATGCATGAGCATGGAAAAACTTTGACATGTGATGCAGTGCTACTATACAAGTCCTGTATTAAAGAATATATGACAAATAATGATAGCATAAAGCTAAAGAATTCTAACTATTCATGTGACATTTAAATATTTAACAATTTATTTTTTGACAACATATCTACTAAAAAGTTTATCTTAGTTAACATCTGCATTGTCACCTGAAAAAAGCCCTCACTTTTTGTATGTATGGTAACAGTAGAATATTAAAATATAAATATAATTTTAAATTATTAGCCCAATCATCCTAAAAATTCAAATTAGTATCACTAGGAGTTCTCAGAAGCAATTCAGGAGAAATATTTAGTATCATGATATGAAATAACCAACAATCCTTCAAGGTTTAGTACCAAATTCAATGTGAGAAAATGTGATACATCATAAATTTAAGATGAAATTTTCATTTGTGTTTCTTTTTTTACTATATGTTTATAGCATGGAATGGTTATATTTACTGTAAAAGATTGGTACATGTACATAACACATTTCATTCCCTTCTTTTTGCTCTTCCCTTCATCCTCCTTTTATTTTTCCAGCATCAGATTTGTTTATTTATTTTTGTAGGATCTTATAAATTTAGTTAATATATGTTCAGGTAGAAAATCAGGCTTCTAGGTCAAATAATTTATAAAATATGTAAAACAACTATAATAAGTCGAGGTATACTTTTAGATACATTTTTTGTGCTGGAATTTTTTTTTTCTGTTTTCTGTGTTCTTTTTTCTTTTATCATTCTGTTTCTTTATTCCTCCTGGAAATTGCTTCTTCTGAAATCTTTATATTCCTGGTTTTTCTAAAGTATATAAGTGCATTTCTCATTTAGATAGGTTCATCTTCTTATATATGTATTAAGTTTACTAAATATTCAAGTTAGGCCAAGAATTGGAAGCTTAAATAATGACATAGATTATGCATATGTTACTTCAACTTTTTCTTCAAATTATCAATGCACTATAAATTGATGCTAAAATATCAAATGAAGACATTTAAAGCAACACACTATCATTTTATAAACTACTTACTATGTGTCCTCACACTTAATATTCTTGGAAAACACACTGGTAGTCAGCCTTCCCATCACTGGACAAATTATCCTACTCTCACAGCTTAACGGAGGAAAATTACTTCGGCTCACAGTTACAGTGTGTTCGGTCAGTGATCCTCTGGCTCTATGGTGAAAAGAGCATGGTGAAAATGCCTGGCAGAGGAAGACAGCTCAAGACATGTGTCCAGGAAACAGAGAGAGATGGAAAGAGTGGAAGACAAGCATACACCCCACAACCCCAAGTGATCCACCCCTTCCAACCAGGCCCAACCTCCAAATTTGAGATTTTTATGGAACATGTTAAATCTAAACCATAACTAAGGTAAATATTAGACACGACAAATTACAAACACATGTATTTTTTATCAATACAACCTATGTGCACTAGTTCCTGAGGAACTAGAATATCTTCTCATTTTGAATTGATACATGATAACTGTATTTTGTTCATTTCCACAAAAATGATTTCAAGGGTAATATGCACTGAGAAAAATTGCTTATCGGTAGGATAACCACTACTCCATCACGTTTTAAATTGCTGTACATCAAAGAAACTGAAACTCAAAACAAAACAAAAATAAAACTTTATTTTTTTTTCTTTACAAATTCTTACACTTTAGGACTTCATTATTGTGAAGAAATATCATATGTGTTCTCAGTTTCCAGAGTAGTAATACTCTCCATTGTATAGTCATAAAACAAAGGTAAAGAAAGAGAGAGAAAGAAAAAGAAAGAAAGAAAGAAAGAAAGAAAGAAAGAAAGAAAGAAAGAGAGAGAGAGAGAGAGAGAAAGAAAGAAAGAAAGAAAGAAAGAAAGAAAGAAAGAAAGAAAGGAAGGAAGAGAGAGAGAGAGAGAAAGAAAGAAAGAAAAAAAGAAAGAATCAGATATCAAGTGATGGAGGAAGCCTGCTTGGACACAAATAACAAAGCTAGGACCCAGACTCTAGACCCTATCTCTAGTTCCTGTCTCTTTCCAAAATATAATGGAGTTAAGTATTCATATATTTTTAAAATTTTTGTAGACTAGTATTGTTGCTCCTTATTTGAGACACTAAAAACAAATCATGTCTTTTGTCCAATAAATCTTCATGGTACTCCCAACTGAGTACATGATCGTTCCTGATTTGAAAAATAAAATCTACTACTTTCTTTCCTTTTTGACATCATCTCCTATTTGTCCATTTCCATTCTCTTCTAAAGATCTATCCTTCTTTTCCAACTATGTAACATTTTCATTCAATGAGCCTGCAATAAGTTGTTTTTGAATGCATACATAGATGAATAAATGCTGACAGGGGATCCACTATGACTTCAGTATTGTGCGCTGGTAGAAAATAAATGTATTGTGAATTTTTGATCCAGAAGAAACCTAAAGGTTTCAGACAAAGTAAAACCTCAGGATTTCCACCTCATTTTTATTTTTATATTTTTCATTTTAAAGAAGTGAGAAAGTTTTCTTCTTTTTAGACACATAGAACTTCAATTATACATTTCTCTTTTGTTACATTATAAGCTCTATTACTTAATATTATAAGAAAAAATCAAAATCCAAGTTTTAAATTCTTGGAGGAATTAATAGCGTTTTCAATAGTTAAATTTATTTTTATGTTAATGGGGCATTTTGTTGAAAGTAATGAATCATTAGTTTCCTGTGAATAGAAGGCTTAACAGTCTTTACAAATGACTTGAATTTAGATGCAGGGTTTTACCATTATAAGTTATCTTTATGGCACCTTTTAAAATCTTTAGAGAATTATAAAGTAGTGAAACCAGCCCTACTTTGTGAATATTTTTAGGGTATGTATTACAAGAGCTTTCTCACTGTTACTTGACTTTCTGAGCACTGGCTTCATTACTTTTCTTAATGGACTAAAATTAGGAAGCATTATAACATTTCCCATATATAAACTTTAAGCACCAGGTGTGCAGTAAAACTCTACACATAGAAGGAAGGAATGCTGAGAAAGTTTTTAGTTATTTTATTTTCTTCTCAGAGAAAAAAGAAACCACTTCTTAGAATTAATGTTTCATCAACTTTAAGTAGAAGATATAATTTATTAACAATTATGTTTCATATGTGTGTGTGTGTGTGTATATATATATATATATATATATATATTATATAAAATGTGTGTGTGTGTGTATTAGTGCTGAGCAGTGAGTTCAATGAGAAATCTCACTGAAAATCCACAAATGGTTGAAATTTTCACTGGACAAACAGAAAATACTAAGATAAACACTTGGTCAGGAAAATAGCAAGACAAAAGTAAGGGTCAAATTTCTAATAATTTCATGATTATTTAAAAATTAAACATGTTTCTAGATACCTGGTGTACACATATGAGTAAAACAGTAAATGACATAAAAGTATCCTGCAGACATTAATTTCTCTAATTCTAATTGAGTAGTAAAAATGGGAGATAGATAATTGCATTGCCAAGCTTCTTTCTAAAAGGTGAAATGGGAAAGTTAGCTGCAGTGGGCTGGAGAAGGAGATTGTTAACTTTAGTTGACTGGTAGCATGAAGAGATTTTCAGTGTTTCATCCTCGTGGATTAGTACAGGTAAGGGAGAGAGCGCAAAGGAATCAGGCTGTTGCCTTATGGACAGTTTGGCAAATGGTCAGCATGAGAGCAAGTAAGCTGTGGACAATGCAGTCATACTAAGAATTTTTAAGGATATTGTATACTCAACAGTAATGTCAATTAGGATGTTTGCAGATCTAAAATAGGTAGAGCATTAGGAAAGGTGTGATATCTAACTTCAGAAAAGTAGGCTGTGTCAAGCATAGGCAAAGAATAGAACAGCAAGAATTATATTTGGAAGAAAATTATGTAACTACCTCACAGAATGAGACAGAGGTGAGACATAAAACAGCATAACAAGATTGCAACATTTGGTCCTCAGATGCTAAATGCATTGGAGAAACATATCAGAGAGAAAAGTTTGACGTAGAATTGATTATATATATATATATATATATATATATATATATATGTGGTGTTTAATTTTTTGTTTGCTTGCTTGCTTGTTTGTTAGGTGAGTTACACTTTTTTTTTAGCTTTCTGTCTCTATTTTGGATCTGTGTCCTCTTTATCAGCTCTAAATTCCTGATTTTTTGAGTACAGGAATCCTGGCCAAAATGTTCTATTTTTATCTCTAAGCAGTATACTGTTTATGTTTTTACCTCTAAGCATTGCACCATACACTCTTGTTTCCTGTGCCTTGCTTCTTAAAGAAAATCTTTTCTAGTCTGTTTGTCAGTTTGCATTGATTCTTTACTATGAGTTATTTCATCTTTTTTTGGTGTCTATTTCAAGTACTGATCTTTCTTTCTTGCTCTTATTTGTCACTCAAGAAATTATTATGTCTGTATTGTAGCTGTAATTAATGCTTGTGGTTTTAAGAAAAGTGGCTCTATTGTCTAAAAAATATTTTTTTAAAGGGCTGGGTATATGGCTCAGTATGACTGTCTTTTTTTCAATTCCTAGTAACACACACACACACACACACACACACACACACAAAGGTGATTTTATTTTCCTCCTTCACTCTTAGTTTCCATTAGCTGTAAAATATACTTTGTTGAAATATATTTAAAGAAATTCTACACAGCAGTTGAAGGTTTTCTGAGTAAACACCATAAAGAATGGAAAAGGTTAAAAATTTGCTGAACTATAAAAGATTAAAAAGAATTAAGTTCATATGTTAAAATTTTTTCCATGGAATGTCAATTTCTCATGCAGTTGAAAACAACTATGGACAAAAAATGTTTTAATCCCTTGTGGATCATCCTGTGATATTTGGTGATAGATAGCATTGTTCTTTTGATATGACATTGGCTGTGAAAACCAATGTTCCAGACATTACTTTATAGTTTATGGTTATTGATTCCATCAGGGGAAAATTGAAGATTATTGATTTTGACACATAGAGTCAGAAAAAGAAAGATCACAGTAAATGGGAAATTTGAGAAATTAAAAATACTCTTGCTAAGAAGTAGGGACTATTCTTTGGAAAATTGATTCTTTGGAAAGAATAATGGCATTGACATGAGAGATGATAAAAATAATTAATTACACTTTATGGTATCTGAAAAGGTTCTAACTCTATAATTTGAGCATAACATAATGATTAATGATTAGACATCATATTTCTCTAAAGGACTATTTGACCAAATAGTGCCTGGGCCATTTTACATATATAACTTACAAATCAAAGGAAGTTTTGAGGAGAATATATAAAACTTAGTTTTAAAATTTTTAAATAAAGGCATAAGAACTGTCAAATGAATTAGAGCAATTATTAAATCACAGAGAAATAAGACTATGAAAGCTAAATTATCTTTACTTCTTAACTTTGTGACAGGTATCTGGCACAGGGATCAAATTTTATGTTCTATTAGTTTACCTACATTAACGTTCCTAACATAACTTAGCAGTTCCATATGAGAAATATTTTTGGATAGCAGCCTAATTCATTTAAACTAACAGTTAAAGCTGGTCTTGTATAGTGCCTGGCCTTGAAAGGCTGAGGTAAGAGGATTGTGAGTTCAAGCCCAGCCAGGGACACAGAGTGAGACCTTGTCTAAAATAAACCCCAAAATACATACAAACAAGCATACATACATACACACTAAAAAATGCCATTATCTTTAGATACACATAAAAAGTCACTATCTTAGGGAATAGATCATTTAATTTGTTGCTAAAAGATAGGAATTCCAAAATAGATACTAATTTAGGAATTTCTTTTACTTTAATAGGTAATATATAAGACCTTTTCTCTCTTCTCATTAGGCAAGTGATGTTAACTTTATCATTATTTTCCATGGTTCTTTTAAAAAGAGTAAGGGAAAGCAACAGAAAGTTCCATACCTTTTAGCAATCTTTTTCACCTTAAGAATTCTAATTAACTCAGTGCAATGTATGGTTTAAATCACATGCTACAGTTACAGCTTAGTTGAAGTTTGAATGCATTCTTAAATTTATTTACATCTATGAATGTAAGGTTTTTCTATTTCTGCACAATTCTGACTCCCTTAAATAAGGCTGATTGTTTTCATGATTCTATGGATGCCAATCTCTTCAATGTTGCTGTGATGTAGTGAACAAGGCTTACACTTCCACACTGTTTTATCCCAGTAAATTAGATCATTACACTTGGTTTATATTTCAGCAGTTCTTTGACCACTTCCACAGGCTTTGTCCTTTTGTAAAATTTTTTAAAGAGAATAAAACCAAGCAAAAGAAAACAGATTTAAGCCAATAAAAACCAAACAGTGTAAGTGATACTGGGTTTCAAAACAAGATAATAGAAAATCAGCAATGGTTACCATCATGTCTCTTGTGGTCTTCAGAATAGCTGCCTACACCATCAGACATAGGAAAAAACAAAACAGAACAGAATAGAACCAATAGAAATAAGTCAATCAATGCAACACAGGATTTCAAAACAATATTATATCTGTATCCTAAAGAGGTTTTGAAAGTATCACCTGCACTCTCATTTCCCCAACAAGCATCAGACTTTTATATCCCAACTTCTCCTATTCTGCCTCCTGTCGACATACTTTTCAAAAATTCAAACTCCACATTGCATCTAGCAGGACATTTGAAAAGTGAAAATCTGTTCAATTTCATGCTGAATGTAAATCTTTAGTAGTTTAATTATAATTTCAAGATTAAAGATCGAAGTGTTTAAGATTACCTACAAAATACAGTCCCTGTGAGAGGATCCTTCATCTGCCGTTCTGTGGTCCTATAGCCATTGTAGACTTGGTTGTTTTGTTTTGTTTTGTTTTGTTTTGTTTTGTTTCCTTGAAAGAGTAATAGTCTTCACCCTTATGACGTTTTTCTCACTATAATATTCTCAAACTTCTATCTGCCAGAAAGTAGCTCTGTTTGGTTTTTAATGAACTAGACAAATAATATCAAGAAGTTCTTTATTTTGCTGAGAGTCAGAAATTAAGTATGGATATTTTTCTCACTCCCACATCTGATGCCTGGGATCCTTTGAGAGGGATCTCAAGAAGAAAGTCCCAGGGATAAGATTATATATAATCTTACTTGGTTTTTTTTCTAAAATCTCATGAAAAACCTTCACAAACAGTTGTTTGTGTTTGTTTTGCTCTTTTTTGCAGATACTCAACATAAAACAGAGCAAACCAATGGGGTTACTATTTGCTGTTACTATTGGGGGTTACTATTTGATATGGTTTACTAAGTAAACAAAAGTGGGCTTTTTATACCTTCAAATTGAATACATATCTCTCTATAAGAACAAATTCTCCATATACATTTATACATTATAAACTTATTTCCAATTTGGAAGTTAGCTGATATTTCTTATAATGTGTCCTTAAACTATTCCTTTCCCTTTTCAATTCTATTGCCAGCGCTTAGTACTTATTTTACAAATGGTACCCATAAAATATACTTTTTAAATCTTAAATTAAAAAATAAATAAAAACATGCTTTTACTTATGGAAAATAAATAAAAACATGCTTTTACTTAATGTGTACTGGTAAAGTGTCCAAGGAATTATAAAGTTACAAAGAATTCATATATGACAAGGATAGTTTGAGATTGACAGTGAGTACTAAGTTATACTAGTAGAGGAGTAAGAAGTGACAAGAATGTGCTACATATCTCAAAATCCTTTCAGAATGGATTCTGAAGGTTCTCAATCTTTTGGAATGACAAATATTGAACAAGACATACATGTTGTCTTGATTTAAACTTCATACAATATATACATGCATCAATATATCACAGGGTACTTTATCAACATGAAAGATTTTCATCCTTAATTTATCTGTTAAAATAAATTTAAATTAAATGTGAAATACAATGTTTTCACTTCAACAGTGGCAAAAAAATAAAACCCAAACAACATAAAAATACTCTGTCTATTAAAATGTGTATACCAGATTCCTTATTTGTATCACCAAACATTTACCATTAAGATTTTTTTTTCTTTTTTTTTATCGGGGATCGAACTCATGACCTCGCGCTTGCCAAGGCAGGTGCTTATGTCACTGAGCAAAATCCCCAGCCCCTCCACTAAGAATCTTTGATGAACTGTAGATATGATTTTTTTTTTGCAATTTGATTTCTAAAACGATAAATCACAGTGAAGCAATGTATCTAATATGCATAGTTGTTACCATAGATACCTAAAACATAAAAGGAGAGATACAGCTACCATAGAAGATTTGCCTAAGAACTGTCTTTCCCAATACCATATGGTAAAGTTTTAGAAAAATATGAATTCCCAATATTTCCATGTTAGTGTTTGTTATTTCGTGCTTAGCTATCTAAGATTTTACTATGTTCATAGAATATGCTTTCAAATACAGCCTGAATAATTTGATCCTTTGATCTTTTAAGGAAAAAAACTATCAGGGAAGCTGACATTTTTAGCAACTACATTTATTCTAGAAAAGCATGCTAATTTTAGATAATTCAAAACTTTCTTAATTATATCATATATAAAATAATAATACTTAAAAATTCTTTTTATCAAAATATAAAGCAAAACAGGATTAATTATGATCTAAATTATTTTTATCTATATAATATGTACATTTGAGATGTGCAAGTTATGATTTGTCTTTATTCTACAGCATCGTATACTGCAGTGTTCCTGAAAAACACTATCTCAGAACTCTCCTTTCATCTCCAATCTGATTTACAAACAACTGCATAAAGCACTTATTAAAATAATACTATTGATCACTTTATAATAGACAAAGATCCAACTTATATAACAATAATAAAAAGTGGGATAGACAGACTTGAGTTACACTGAAATAGTACTGAAAATACATTGGTATTAATTACAACTAGATTATTTTACTGTCCTATGCAATAGGAGATCTAAATATTAAATAGATGTTAACTTGCAGGACAAGCAATAAGAAAACAACCCAATAATACAGAATAAAACAAACAAAGGAATGACATTTACATGCTAGAAACACAAAGTAGTAATAAAAGGCTAGTGGAATATGATGCAAAACATAAAAAATATATGAAAGCAGCAGACAAATGCTAATTAATTAGTATTTACTATAAAACTAAACAAGCACCCCAACACTTTAATCAAAAGGTAAGATTGTCAGAGCAGGTTTAAAAAAAGATGCACCATAATAATGTCTTCAAGAGACGATGTTTAGATTCTAATGTAAATAGGTTGAAAGAAAACTATACCTTAGGCCGATAGTAACAAAAAGAGATCTAGTGGTTATAACGATATTAAAAGGAACAGACATTAGGACAAAACTGTTAGTGCACACAAAGAATGATGTTTTATAATTATGAAGATGTCCATCTCTCAGGAGACATAATGATTGTAACCATATGCCTACCTTATGACAGAGACATCAAAAAACCAAAACTGACAAAAGAGAAAACTTGACAATTCAACAAAAATCATTGGAGAATTGAACAATCCATCCTTAATATCAAGTAGAATAAGTGAACAAAATAGGAACAGGGAAATACTAGCCTTAAATAGTACAAATAACTAGTTAGACATAATGTAGAACTAAGTCAAATTAATCCATCAACTTATAAATGGAGAAATAAGTCAAATTAATCCATCAACTGATAACAGGATTTTTAAAAACAACTATTGTGCTTATACAAAATATCTCCTTTGGGAATTAAAAAGAATGATGCACTGATACTTGCTACAACATCCTGAACACTGACAACAGAAGATGACAAACTACATCATTAAGTTTATAAAATATTAAGATGAAAGTATTCTTATAGGCACTAAACTGTGATCTTCAAAAATATGAAAATTTTGTTAGATGATTGTATCTCGATGTAGATGTTATTTTTAAATGGAGGCCGTGCACATTTACACCAAATATAGTTTTTTATATGGGTTTCTTTATTTTCTTTAGCCTTAAGTGAAACTTAGTGCAGGAAATTCTTATTTCAAGAATTTATGGAGATAAGTTAATATGATACAGTAATTGAAAGCTTAAAATAAAATCAAAGAATACAAGTCAAACTCAATTTAAACAGTTTTAAAATTCACACAGACCTGTTGGTTACAGCTAGTGTGTCTTTTGATTATTTAGTTGAGTATCAGCGATTTTAAAATAAGGTGCAAAAACTTTAAGAGATTTCAAAATGAATTTATATTATATAAGAAACTCATTTACATCTCCTGAAATCTTGATTAAAACTCTTAAAAAATAAACATTGACTTGGAACCTCGAGAAGTTTCAGTATACTTCAGCTACAATCTATGATCATATTCCCCAACTTTACCAGCTAAGTCAAGCACACACACACACACACACACACACAACTTATAGTACAATTTCACATTTGGAATACTGAAAGAGTATGCATTTAAGTATTTCATACTTAAACTCTCCATACATGAGCTGCATCCTTTCCTTGCCTGTCTGTAACAAAATCCAAATAATACCCCATAAATAACCAAAACAACCTCAAACTGCTTTCTGATACTCAGCCAAGAGAATTGTTGCTCATGACACAGGGGAAGGAGACTACAGGTTAGTAAGAATCTTATTATTTGTTTCAATGATAATACTATACTGTTTATGATTTTCACATTGGGTCTATTTGAAAATAGATTACCATTCAAGCCACAGTGATAGGATAAAACAATATATTAGACTGAAATAAGATAAAGACATGAGTATTTTTCAATCTGTGAACATCTAATAGTATATAGAGAAAAAATTTGCTCTAAAAAATCCCTCCCCTCAGAAAATCCTTTGTTTTATCATGCTAAAGTGCATACCAGCATGTACACTTTCCTCAAAGGTCTAACATAGTGAATGTCTTTAGATATTAGTGGTATACAACCTAGTATAATGTCATTAATAATTTTATTCTCATAATATTGTTCTTTTATTTAAAATAGGAAACATTTTATGTTTAAATAAATAATTAAGTCACTCGAATTTGAGTAATAAATGCAATGCAATTGCTATTTCAGGAAAATGAGAATTTTCAAATGTGTGCATAGACATTCATTTAATCTTCTTATAAACATTTCTTTTGCTCACCAAAATCTTGTATTCAGCTCACATCAGAACTAACAGAACAAGAAGCTTTTCTCTAATGTCAGCATGACTTTTTCTGAAAAAAGTCAGTGATGTCTCTCAGAGGACAGAGTAGAATCCTCCTAGTCAAAGTTTATATTTCTTTTTGAAGTGACATAAATTCTTTTGGGTTTCTAATACTTAATGCCCTGGGTGTAACTTTTTATTGAGAGAGTTTAAAGGTTTCTCTTACTAAAGAGCTGAACTTCCTTTCTTCTATTTTTCAACCTAACCTTTTGTAATGGTGACATTCTTTTTTCAGAAAAGACACAGACACTCAAATATATAGCACTTAGAAATAGCATTCAAGGAACTTATCAGATTGTGATATAGAAACATAACAGCATAAACACATAGCATTTGATTAATATTCAAGATTCCCCAACTCTATTTTATTGATGAAGTAGGTCAACAAGATATAACTATTACCTCAGCTGTCTCTTCAGAGTTCCACTCACTGGTAAATGCCTTAAATATGTGCCAAGTATAAACCTTCTTCCACAGTTTCAGGTATAAAAGGAAAATAATACTGTCCTTCTATTGTCATTGATATGAAAAAAAGCTAGAAATTTCCTATCTTCTCTAGCTTTGCAGACTATGGGGAATAGTCTTCATACTCATTCTTGTTGTTTTTCTTATTTGAGATCAGAAAAGTCCCTGCCTTTTAGAATATTTTCTGCTTTTATTCTAGTCATGCTTCACTGAAAAATCAAACAGGACATAAACTATCTAAATGAAAGAAAGAGAAAATTCATGGGGTAAAATCAAAACAATATACAGGCATATATTAAGAATATATTTCCCCATGCTTATTATTTAATTTGTTTCTCTAATAACCAGTGTTGATATATTATTACCCACAATATCAAGTGAAGAAATTCAGACTTCAAGAGAGTGTCTTGCTTTCTTACTGATAGAACAAAATACCTGACGCTCACAAGTCAAATTAGTAGTTTTATTTTGGTTCCCAGTGTATAGAGCTTTCCATCCCTGATTTGCTGGCTCCAAGGTAGGGTGATATAACAGAGGGGCATAGCAGAGGGGCAAGAGGTCATAGTGTGGCAAGTGGGAAGTCAAGGGGCATTAAGAGAGGAGTAGGAACTGATACCCTCCTACAGCCACACCGTCAGTGCCCCATTTCTTCCCACTGGACTTTATCTCTCAACTGTACATCCAGCTATAAAATCATTAGGACAATAAAATAGTAATGATACCACATATCCAAGATCTAGGAAGTTCCCAAAATCTCCACTAATAGACACATGAGAAACCTCTAGATATTTGGGGGAACACTTAGATATAAACATCTAGATATTTTTCTGTTGAATCCCCCCCAAAAAAAAATCCATGGACATTAGTCTGTGCAAAATATACTTAGTTCATATACAAGAGTAGCCAAATTCCTAACAATTTCATCACTGCTAAAAAGTTGAAGTCCAGAGTCTCCTCTTAGATTTAAGCAAACTCTTAGCTGTGAGTCCTTCTATAACTGAAAAGAAATTTAATGATGACACTGCTGACCTATGAAGGCATAGGATAAACTTTCTCATTGCAAAAGGGATAAATAATACCTTGGTTCATAAACTTAAATCATTCCATGATCCTGGGAAAAATGGCTGTTTTGGCATTTGTTCAAGGAAGATGGCTGTTTCCCTAACAGAGGCAAAATTTTGCCAAATGCTTCTGTTTGCTAACCAAATAGTTCTTGAAAAGAAGCATTGGTGAACCAAGGATGGAAAAGAAAGAGACCAGAACAAGACCAAAATCCAGAAGGGTAAACATTAAAGCCCATATGGTTTCATGCCCAGTACCTGGGACAATCTGTAGCAAGATGTAAACTTCAAGAGGCTTGGACAACCTGGCTTCTCTAGCATTGTCAGTGGTTGTAATATTTGTGGCTTTTCACTAGATTACATTTTGCTTACTCCTTGTGGTTTTCCTCAGCTTTTCCAACATCCTGGGGTCCCTACTGTACTTTTGGCTTCACTCTCACAGTTTCACACACTGTTCTCTAGGGGGCACACTGCCTGACCTCTCAGGACTTCTGAAATTCCGGAGGAAGCCTTCCTCATCCCACAACTCTAGCACTCTGTATGCACATAAAACCATCACCACATGGATGATCCCAAGGTCTGCTGGTCGCTGGCTAACTGAAGCAATAACCAGACTTCTTTCTATTGTGGCTGAAGGGGTGGGTGTCTGAGTGCCTGGATGAATGAGATTATCAACTGAATCCTTTAAAAAAAATTCTCCATGTAGGTGCTCCATTCTCTATCATCTGGATCATGATGCCCTGTGGCTCTTTTCTCAAAGCGAAGCATTTCACCTTGAGCAGTTCCTCTGAGAGTGGGGACCTTACTGGTTTCTCACATACCATCAGACCTTCCTTGTTATTGACTTGCTGTGAAATTCTTGGTTTCCTTTTAATGCTAAGATTTTCAGCAACCCATCTCTCCTCGCTTGGTGGGCCTCAGTTTTTCAGGAATTTCCTTTCTGATGAAACTCAAAACTTAAAATCATTTTAGCTGTGTCTTTTGCTTTTGCATCTCTCTGTAGAGGAGAGTAAAACTTCTCATCAGTAACCATGCTGCCCTGTCAACCTCAGATGGTTTTGAAATATCTTCTGCTAGATTATTTGATCTACTTTTCTTAATCTTGTACTGTAGCAATGTCTCTGGACAGGAGAAAAATTTAGGTACATTTTCTGCCAGGGAAACACACTTATAGCCTGCTGTCCTAATGCCAGTACATACCTTGTTCCTAACTGAAACTTCCTGAGTGTGGTCTTTACTGGATGCATTTTTACCAGCATTCTGCTCTTTTAAGTTCTGACCAGAATCTCCCATCAAGCTCAGCTTACAGCATTTTAGGGCTGCTTCTTTGGCTTTCCAAATCTTTTCAGACTACCCCCTACAAAAAAAAACTTGTCCCAAAGGCTTCTGAATCACATGGTCAGTAGTCATAGCATTGACTCCACTTCTCTGGTACCAAAATCTGTTTTAGTCACCTTTTTGTAGCTGGGACAAAATACCCAACACCTATTATTTAAAAGGGGACAGGACTTACAATTTGTAGAGGCATCAATCCATAGCTGGCTCCAAGACAGGGTGGCGTTGCAGAGAATATGGCAGAAGCTAATCCCCTAGTGAAAATCATACCCCATGATCCAGTCACCTCCCAACAGCCCAACCTTTGAGCACATGAGGTTTTAGGAGAGCGTCTAGATAAAAGCCACAGCCCTGAGTTATTCTCTGAAAATTCGAGAGAGAGGGAATTTCAAACAATTGGTATTGATTCTTACTATAAGCCTTCTAACTTTTGTCATCCATACAAACCATTGAAGGAGGATGGTATCTTATTTTCCAGGGTCATGCTATTTAGAACTTTGATCACTTGGCTAAGCTTGGGTCTCTAAATGCTGGAGTTGCTATCAATTTTGGGGGTTGACATCATCCTTCGGCTTGGACTCCTGTTGTTTGTGCTTCATTAAATTCTACAAGGCAAAATCTGATGCCAGTGTCTGTCAGGAAGATTAATTTGATTAGTTGACTATGCAGTATACTCAAGGGAAAACTCTCCAAAAGCCAAGAAATGAGGAATAGGTAATATCCAAAGGGCTGATAATTTTCTATCCATCTCTTAGATTTCTGAATGCTTTCTCAAAAGTTGTATCAACTGCTTTTATTTTGAGCTCTATTTTCAAAGAAGATTTTATTGTAAAGAAGTTTGGAGACAGCTAGCTTTCATCTAGAGAAAAAAGAATGTATGTTTACTGCCTATTATATAAAAATTAAGGTTTTCTGAGGTCAGAACAGTTATAAATAAAATAAAACCTATTGCATGTTCAGATATTCGCAAGACTTCTTCACAGCAGCCTGTAAGAAATGCTGCAAGAAAGTGATGAAACTAGTGCTCAAAAAACTGATGCAAGAAAATGCTGAAATCTGGTATTGTAACAAAGATAATCTGTTCTTTGTTACTCAGAAATCTGATGTGTTCCACCAGCAACTATCAAAATGTGATGGGCTAACTTAGCCAAAAATATGAGCAAATTTTAGCCTTCTCTCAGTTCTTGCTTTGTGTTCTGTAAGCAATATAAATTTTTCTATTTTTCATTAATTTTGATTTACATATTTGTATTTTCATTATTATATATGTGCATATTCACAATTAGTTTACCTTCCAGAAGAAGGTAAACTTTCATCATTAACCGTTATCTGTTTTATAAAACTATGCCTCTTGCATTTTGACATATATTGTCTACTATTTGTCAGAACATAGTAGCTTTATTTTATCTGTATTTACAAATTTTGATGTATGTGTATTCATGTATATCCTCATACATATATATGTGTGTGTATTTCATTATACCTAACTTTTTATAATTTTTGAATACAAGCATTTCTTATCAATATAATTTGTTTGCAAATTTTCTTTGTACCATCTGATTATTCTTGTCTTTTACCTGATATTTATAAGATGTATATAATCAATTATCAAAGTACTACAGTTAGTATAGACTATTTTATTTATTACTTGTTATATCTATGCAACATTTTAATTTTCTTCTGCATTGTTGCTTTGTTGTGGGTCAAAAAGAGTTTCTTGTCCTTATTTGATGTTTTATCTCATTTATGCTTACTATTTCATTCATAATTAATATTCTGTGTTTATAAGAGCAAGGTTTTTTTAATATTGCAAACAATATATTTTAATATCCAGGCATATTTTGTAATATTCACATTTTTACTATATAGTTAAGAGCTTGCTTAATAGAATCTGATGATTCATACCTGCATGCCATAAAGTCATTAATCATGCTATTGTTCAGAAATAAAGCCAAGAAATATAAACACTGATATCTAAAGAGTCATCAAATGAGTAAGAATTATCAATTGCATATTATTTCAACTGAATTTGAGTTATAAGTCAGATGTAATCATTTCAACTGAGATTCTATTGTTGACACACTTTCTTTGTCACTTTCCCATAACTAAGACAAAATTCCAACACCTTTAACTGAAGAAAGAGAGGTGCATTTTAGCTCATAATGTGCCATGGCTGGCAGGCTCCAGAGCAGAAATAGGATGTAGAGGGGTCTGGCAGAAGAAAGGAGCCTCCATCTGTGTCAGCCAGAAAGAGAGATAGAAGAGAGGTTCTGAGGAGAGAGAATGATGTTTTTTCAGGTCACACCTGCAGTGACCCACCTCCAGCTGACCCCACCTTTTAACATCTTACCTACTGAAGTCATCAATGGAAGAGTCCACTGATCAGCAGAGCAGCCTAATGAGCTGATTACCCCCCAAATGCCTGAGGTTTCTGAAGAATAGGTTTTGTCTCAGTCATAATATTTTGGCCCTCCTCCCAAAAGACCTTGCCCATGTCTTTATATGAAATGTATTTAGTCCATCTCTAAATGACTATAAAAATTCTTACCAGATTCAGTGCTGCTAAAAAGTTCCCAAGTTTTAAGTGTCATCTGACAAACTCTTAGCTATAAGCCCATGTGAAAACCAAAAAAAGGAACTTGACTACTTTCAACAAGCAATAACACGGGGTAAACCCTGCATTCCAACAGGAAAGAATAGGAGAATATAAAAACAAAACCAGACTGTATAAGAAAAAAAAAAGACCTGAAAGCCAGAAGAACGAACATTGAATTGTGTAGCTCTATTTCATGGCAAAATGTTATGGTTGACACACAATGTCTCCCTGCAGAGTCTCACATGTTTGGAGGGTGACTGGTTCACTGGAGTGTCATACTCACCAGGGGCAAGTGGCAGCAAAGTGTAGGCATTGCAGAGCTCTGGTAAACCCCTTCTATGACATGGCAGTTCAGTCCTCGTGGCTTCTCCTTTAGAGTAGCTCTGCTCAAGACCTGTGGCTTTCCTTAACAGATGCTCGGTGTTCCTGGCACTTCCAGATTTCTTGGGTCTCCACTGCACTTTTGGCTTCACGTTCGTATCTTTCTAACACTGCCCTATAAGGGGCACAATGCTCAGTCTTCCAGGGTTTCTTTTGAAATCTGGGTGAAACCGTCCTGATCCCTTAACTTTTATATTCCACAATCTTGCAAAACAGGTTCCATGTGGACACTAAGATCAACTGCCAGCCCAAGGAGTCATCAGGTTTTCCTGAGTTGTGACTGTGGAAGTTGCAGGGTGCTTAGATAGCTTAACATGGGGAAAGAATCCCGGGGGAAAATGCCCTAAGTGTAGGGAACTAGGATCCCTCTTCGCAAATGAAGCTTTACAGCTTTGTACTTTTGAGACTGCAGAAAGTGGTTTACTGATTTCTGCCATGCCTTTTAACCATCTTTCCTACTCCTGATGCAAAGTACTCGGCTTCTTTCTAATGCCAATCATTTCAGTAGGCAGGCTCTCCGTGGCCTCAACTCTGCATGGGCTTCCTTTCTATTGAAACCGCGAATTTGTTACATCTTTTGGATCCAATACTGATTCCTGACTTCTACTGAAATCAGGCTAAAGACGTAGACAACACAGACCAGCATGAAGGCTACAGCTAGACTGCTTCAGAATTTCTTCTATCAGGTTGACTGTTTCCTGCTTTTAATTTTGGTCTCATACAAAAGTTCAGGACAAGGACAAAACATGACAGATTTTCTGCCAGGCATCCAGTCCAACTGTCACTGGATTCCTTATTCCTTTTAATGCCTCTATTTTTACTACCATCTTGATATTCTGAACTCTGATCATAATCTCCCAACAAGTTTGACTAGCAATATTGTAGGGGTTCTATAGCCCACATCTTCAAGCCTGTCGAAATTCCTCCTATGAACAACTTCTAAGGTTTCTGCACCATGTGAACAGGTATAGTCACAGCAGCAAACACATTCTCAGTACCAATGTCTATCTTGGTCACTTTGGTACCACTGATACACATCACCCAATACCTGTAACTTCAAGAAGAAATTTATTTTGGCTCATGTTTCATTCCTTGGTCAGTAGGCTCCAAGGCAGAAATAGGATGGCAGAGACATCAACCCATCACATCCAGGAAGTAGAAAGAAAGGATGAAGCCAGAAATCAGAGAGAATACATTTTTTCAGCTTACGCTTTCATCCTATACAACTCTATTCCTTAACAGCATTGTTGATTGCTGAATTCATCAGTGAATGTATCCAGTGATGAGGGTAGTGCTCCGTAATGATCTAATCACCTGAGGCTTCAGGAGGACTTCTAAAAATACCTAAACCATAGCATGTACAGTATGCCTAATTTGTTTTTAGAAAGGCTTTAGTTTTATAGAAATAATATATTAAGAACTTGTAAGGATCAATCATTGAAATTTTATGTACAATTTCTGGACCTACAAAGTCTAACTGTAATCTAATATGACTTTTTAAAATATTGCTAAGGAAAAAGTAAAAGGATAAAAAAGAAATGTTCCACCTACATAAAAGGATAATGTTATGAAACATTAAATCTGTTGCAGATGGAAACACATTTGTGGAAGGAACACTTACAATACACAGACTGTTTCTCTCTCTCTGTCTCTCTGTCTCTCCCTCTCTCTCTCTCTCTCTCTCTCTCTTTTAGGTTCAGATTTTATGAAAATAAATTCTGTGAAAGAGCCAATGAGCCAGTAAATGGGACTTTTTGGTCATCAAATACCATGGGCAAGTTTTTGACTATTACAAAACTTATTGTAATTACTCTCCAACACTCTGGCCATTACTCCTACTGTAGAAGTTTCTCTCTCTCTCTCTCTCTCTCTCTCTCTCTCTCTCTCTCTCTCTCCTCTCTCTCTCTCTCTCTCTCTCTCTCTCTCTTTCTCCCTCTGTCTATATGTTATTTTAAATACATGAAAAGTAAACACTTCAAGTTTTTACCTTCACTATTATATTTAGTTTGTGTTGACATTTTCAATGTAAAAGGCATCTGTAGAACCAGGAAACATCATCATATAGAAGTATCAGAAGTGAGCATATTTAGCTTCAGCTCAGACTGCTTAAGACCACACATTTTAATCTGATCTTTAGTGATTTTATGCACATTAAAATATGAGAAACAGTGGCAGTAACTTTAAGACATAGCAAACAAAGTAAAAGAAAATATGTAGAGTAGTGTGTCTTTGGACATTGACCAAATGGAAAACAAAGACTTTTTGAAAGATAATTTTTCTCTAAATCTCTTGTTAAAAAAATTTTAGCAGAATTTAATTTTCAATATTTTCAGATGTGTTATAAAAAAATTTTAAATATACAGGATGCCATATGATTATTAAAAATAATGTTGCCATGAGAAAATTAAGTTACCTGGAAAATAAATTCTGGAGGACATAAGTGGAGAAATTATAGAAAGTGTGATATCCATTTTCAAATGTTTAAAAAGTCACATCATGAAAACAGACTAGACATAGGATAAGGAACAGAATAAGAACTAAAAGTGTTGGTAGTCAGGTTAAGATGTTGATGACAGGATAATTTTCATTGTAATGTAAATTATTTCAATTAAGGTTATCTTTAAAAATGAACTAGATTAAAGCAGTTAGTGCTCTGAAAGTGGGAGCATATTTGGATTACCTTTGCATCTGTTCTTTCCAGAGAGAATTCTTCTATTTCAGTCTCTGGATGTTGGACTCAAAATATCTAAATTCACAATTTTGTGATTCTAAAGTAACCTATCCTTAGCCGCAGGCACCATATGTCTGGAGTTGTGTAAAGGCGTGAATAGTATATTAGCAGATGTAATTGTATATAGGAAGTTAGATACCACAAGTATTGTCAAAAAGTTCTAAAACTCAAAGGAAGTGTTCAGATTTTTCTAATTGATTCCATAATTCTACAAAAGATGAAGTTTGAAGATTGTAAGTGATCTCAAACTTACTCTAATTATGTAAACAGATGTTATCATTTTCTATTATTACCTGATTAAGGCAATTTTAAGACTTTTGGCAATGGAGGCCAACTATTTGCTAGTAGGCTTCACTAGCAATTAATTTCTATCCATATGATACTTGAACACACCAAAAACCAAAAGACGTGGGACCTAATGCCTCAGGATCCCATGGGCATGTCTCCAAGGAGACAATGAACTGAATTCAACAATTTGTTGATGATTTGCATCTCTACAATAGGCTCCATGCTAGACTTGTAGAAAATGGTAAACTTTTGAGGGGTGATCAAATTATACGATGAATGACTAAATTAAAAAAATTAGTTTAAAAAATACATTGCTATTAGTCCTCATCAAAAATACTCTTTCCTCCTCACTTCAAACACACTCATTTCACCATTCTTGCTATTTTCTTTCTCTCTTTGCTGAAACTATATGCCTTTTATTGTGTTTGTGTTCTTTTTATTGGTATATATTTGCTACACATAATAATTACATACCTATTGGGGAATTGGCACATATGCAAATTAGATTTTAGCGGTTTTTACTTCCCCTTTACCTCATTCCTGCACTTCCTATTCCCAGCTGCATTGCAGAGCAGTAGTGGAAGCCCTCTTTCACAAGTGTTTTTACAATGAATCCAGAGGTGTTACACAGATGTACCAACCAACTGTATGTACTCCCAACCTATGCTAATAAAAAACAAAAATAAACATAAAAGTTATGTCAAATATACTTCAAGTCTGCCAAAAGTTGATCATTGTGAGTATATATATCAAAATCCCACAAAGAAGTAGATTTAGGTGACAAAACTTTTTTTTTCCATTCCTTGGTTTTCAATACTCTCAGAGGAAGAAATGACTGTACTCACTAATGGAGTATAATTTATTTCACACTCACTCATTTAAGACAAAGCAATAGGTCATTTAGAAAGAAGCACAATATGTTATACATTAAGAAAGCAGAAAAAATAAGTATCCTTTCAATATAACAAAACCTCCATTTGAAGCAACCTCTGAGATACGATTCATATTTTGAGAATAGATTCATATTCATTAAATAATTACATTTACTGAACATATGTGATGTTCATTAACTATAACTATAATGCAAGCATGACTTCACACACATTAATGAGGTAGAGAGAAAAAAACTACTGACATTTTCTGTCAAATTCTGGTTTTATTTATTTATTTTTTTGACCACTGGTAAGAGAATATACACCAATAGAAGGAATACTTCCATTAATAAATGAAAATACAATTACACATGAGGAGAACTGTAAGGGGTAAGTTCTTGGACATGATGAACTATTTGAATGTTGAATTGGTGGAAAATTGTCTACTTTTGCCATGGATAGGTATACAACGTATGGAATAGGAAGAAAAATGTCTTGAGAGTCTCTTTATCACTACAATCTCACTAAAAGCAAGGTAAAATCCTACCTCATAGTATTCTTTGAATATAGTGTCTTTTCTGATGTGGAGATTGGACCAATCTCAATTTCATCACACTTATCTCTTTTGGCAATTATTATTATTTTTACTATATTTCCATAATTAGCTATATGGGAAGGGGATGATATAGGGGATTCAATCTTGGTGCAAGACCTCCAAGTGATATAGGAGAATGAAACTCCCAACCTACTATGTCCGCAAGTTCATGTTCTCTAAAACTGAGGAATGAATTTTAGGAACAACGGAGGTGAAGAGTAGTATATATTTATTGAGAGAAAGAAAGTTTCTGTCTGAAGAGAGATGGAAGGGAGTCCCGAGCGGGTTGCCCCCAACTCTGTCTTTTCCAAGGATTTTTATAGAGTAAGACCATGGGTTCAAGGTGGGGGAAGACTGGCAACTCACAAAGCAGATGGGCATTGGGACATAACTATAGTTAGCCAATAGGATCAATAGTTCAGGTAAATTGTTTACATTAAGGACAAATGGGAAAGCAAGTCACGTAGAAAGTGGGGATTTCTTGGAGCTGTGACCTTTACCCTACAGGGAGGGGATTGTGGCTCCAGGGTGAGAGGGAACTAATTAGAATATCAGTCTTTAGGAGGTGGATTCATTTGTCTGATCCTTTGTCTTGAGGCCTGGCCCACAGCAGGAGGTGTCTGTCTCCCCCACAGCTGCCAGGTGCCTGCACTGGCTCCACTGAGGACCCAGCCCTGTCTCGCTGCCTATAATATTTCTGACTAAGTCAGCTGCCTGTAACAGGGAGAAGGTAATCTTGACTATAGAGATTAGACATACTAAAAATACAACGGCAAAATCAAAAGTTCACAAATACTTTCTAAGATAGAAATGAATTTTATAAAACATATAAAGGCCAGAAGTTATAGATCATAGTTTATATCATTCACAAAAAAAACTATACCAAGGGGGAAAAACAGGATCAAAGGATCACATAACAAAACTGTCATTGGTGTAAATTGGTCCCATTGAGAATATCACTGAAGAACACAGACCAAGAGAAAATAACATTAACCCGTTGGTATGAATATCTCGTCACCTAGAGAGACAAATTTTGGAGAGATTTGAATGAAATTCTTCTTTACTGTCATTATTATTAAAGTTCTACTACTCTCCATAGAACAGGTATATGTGACACTCATGCCAGATTTTCAGATGCTGTATTTCTTTTTATTTAGGAAATCTGCACCCTGATAAATAGTGTAAGTTTTTGTGTGTGTTTGTTTGTTTGTTTGTTTTTGTACCAGGGATTGAACTCACAACCTCGCGCTTGGTAGGCAGGTGCTTAAGCCACTGAGCTAAATCCCCAGCCCCAGTAGGGCAAGGTCTTATGAGCCATCGTAGTGCCAAGACTTCTTTCTGATTATTGTCCCCTCGGGGTTACTGAGGTAAGGCACAGGTTCTACAAAACAAAGCCCTCCCAGCCTTTCTGTGTTGACTGTCGAATTTCTTCTGGCACTGTTTAAAGAGTAATAGTTAACTTTTTGATAGTGCAAGAGTAATTATTAAAGAACTATTGATAATGCTTACTTCCTGCTATAAGACATAGGATATTTTCTAATTTTCTCTGTTCTTGATTTTTCTTCCTTTTGTCTTTTTTTTTCAGAAGCACATATAAGATAATGAGAAATAAGGACATTTAAATGTCATGTGAGCCAAAAAGAAAAAGACTAAGTACAAGATACTTTGCTTATTTTAAAACCCAAGCAGTACTCTTTTTCACTTTCTTTGTAAAACAGAAACATCCTGGTAAAATATCTAATTTTAGAAGAGATGAATGTAGATAAAGTTCAGCAGAAACAATCTCACAAAGTTAGTGATAGTAATATTGTGCCCCTTCATACAGCTGCCAAAGTATTTCCTAAGCATATCAAATTTATCTTTGTCATATTCTCAGATATTGAAGAAATTATTATATTGGTTGTACAGATCAGGAAACAGTATCCGACAGATAAGTTGTTTTAAAAGGATCCTCAAAGAAGCCTCTTCAGGGATAGGAATAGAATGTAAAAGTTTCTGAATCCCAGTGCAGTCTTACCTTTTTGTACACTGTTTCTTTCTGAGAATCTAGAATTCATATTTTAAATAGAAGACTAAGTGAAGACAATCTGAGAACTTTTTCGCTTTCTAACAAGACAAAGTATGTGATTTAATTTTAGCTAGATTATTGTGGAGCACTTGAACAAATCAATCAACAGTGCTCAGAGAAACTGACCTAGGCATGGCCCTTCTGGATGACAGAAATCATCCCTAGTCAAGCATCTGCTTTTTCAGACAGACTAATGCCATCTCTGCGACTATTTCATCAATTAAAAATTTAGGAAAATGATAAAAGTGCAATAGGTGGATGTAATGTAA
This sequence comes from Hydrochoerus hydrochaeris, assembly GCA_004027455.1. NCBI lineage: Eukaryota > Metazoa > Chordata > Mammalia > Rodentia > Hydrochaeridae > Hydrochoerus > Hydrochoerus hydrochaeris. The sequence goes on from PVLA01002673.1 coordinate 120,658, forward strand.
ACTTATATATGCTCATATAAATTTTTCTAAATAATGTTTTATAAACATTAAAATTGGTAAGGTATATATTTATAATGAGAGTTCCATCCTTAGATTTTGTCTGAGTAATATTTAATGTGAGGATATTTTTTACATCAAGATTCTACTATATACTAGCAAGGAAAATACTATAGTGCATATTTCTAAAAGCTAAGAAAAATAGATGAACTGCAGTAATATGCATAATATTGACCCCTGAAGAATTTTTTTGTTTAGAGATTCCCAGGAACTGTTTGAATTTAAACTTTATCTTCCTGCTCTAAGTTTGTGTTCCCAGCTTGTATAATTTCTTGGCACTCACGCCTGGCAATGGCTTTCAGTAGAGTGCTCGCGAAGAAACTTGTCTACATACTTGCCAGTATATTTTTGATGTCAGCATATTATGTTTTCTTGGTCACTTTTCTACCAGGAAACAAAAGTAGAAAATATTTCTCAAAAACTAAATTTTCTGAACTCCCTAGTGTAGTCAGATTACTTCTCACAAATGATGTAGGAGAGATTGGAAATCTCATGACTGAATAAAAGAGCAAAAAAAAGAAAGAAAAAAGAAGTGAATTTAGATACTAGTTAGCACTTATGGAAAAGAAAATACGTACTTATAAAATGAAACTTTCCCTGAATTTCATTCTTAGATATTTTAGGTTAAGTAGTTCAAAGGAACCAGACTCCCTATTGCTTTCACCAATTTCTTTTGGCAGCTACAGAGATCCATTTTGATAAACCCAGAGTTTTGCTAACATCATTGTTCTTATACCTTTTTTGAAATTAATATAAACATATGTTTAATGCAGTATAGGCAGAGAATGTAGCACTTAAATTTCAGGTCTTCTGGAGCCAATTATTTTCATAGTTGTCACATTGATCTGAGTCCTAAGACTAAAAGAAGAACAGTACCATGTTTATTTTCCTCTTTATAGCAGAGATAAAAACCTTTACACTTTAAGATGAATTTTAAGTACATAAACACAGATGTTTAACTTTTGTGTTTCAGTAAGCAAATGAAATTGATAACACAGTATTTCAATTCTTTTAGATCAAAATAAAAAAATGCAAACTAGATAAAACGAATCACAAATTAAAAGAAACAAATCTATACTTGAGCCAGAATTTAATCAATGCAATATTTATTGCATGGTAGAAGAGACAGATGGTTAACAAATGCATACAAATTTTAGAATAATTGTAATGATCTTTGTTTAAAAGCATACTGTTGAAATATGACTCAAGCAAATTATTTTTATAATGTGATATCCATGTAGTAGCATATTTGATTTGCCTTAAATAATATTTTTTAAATTCTAAGTGCAGAAAAAGTATTGCTAAGAAAACAGGCTTAAATATTTGATAATATTTTTGCAAATGCTAATCAACACTGCATGATCCAAGATCAACTTACACATTTGTACTGGTGGTAAAATTGTTAATCATATGTTATAATTAAAAAATATGAATTTAAGGAAAGTCAATAATACTATGCAGTTATATAATTGATATGGTTTAAACATGATAATTGACATAAGTGGATTTTTAGCACAAATAATAATTCATTGGTATTATAGTCATGTATTTATGAAATATGTTTACTGCTGTCAGAGAATATAAAACCTTGATTTTTCATATATAGTAATGTCAGGACTTAAAGACTGAATGGGTTAATGAAGCAAAATAGAACAGGATAATCAGTTTCAAGAATAAAAATGGTTGTATAAAAGTTATAATAAAGGAATTGAAAAACAGAAACTAAAGTATAATGTGAACTGAATTCAGTGAACATGGTTTGTTAAACATCAATAGCATGTAGAATTCTTGTGAAAGTTTTGGATGTGTCTTTGAAAGAATAACATTGTAGGGTACCTTCCAGATGGGAAATAATATGGTGTCTTAACTCATTTGGATTCATCAGAAATTAAATGGTAAACTATACATAGAAACCATGCAGATGATGATTTTCACTTTCAACACATGTTCAAAATTTTGACTCTTTTTTGGGTGTCTTCCTTGGGAATCTTTGTATATTTGCCACTCATTTCTGATTATTAGTGGACAATAGTATTGTGTGCATCTTAGTGATAGAAAATCATCTCTTTGACCTTAATATTTCCCTCTTCAGACCAATACACAAATATATATATATATATATATACTCATACACAAAAATGCAAAAACATAACTACACAGAAAGACACACAGCTAATACTTTGTTTTTAAAAAGTAACATGTACTTAAAGAAATATTGCAATGATGTAAATGAATAGATATATAAATATTCATACCTTCAAAATATACATATTTTACCATTCTCATGTTAGTGGAATATTTATAATCTTCATTCTAACATATAAATTGTTATTAATCATAATATGATAGGGACAAATATTATTGTCACTTTCTATGTTGCCTTATTAAAGATTTGTTATCATAGTTGCATCAGCTACATTGAGTAGGTGCCGCTTTCATTTCCATTTAAACAGGAAGAAATTAGTGCACAGAGAATTTCAAAATTTCCTGAGGTCACAAACTAGCATGCATATATATAGCAGGCATCAGGTGACTTTTGACAATAGTACCTAAAGTCTTAAAAATGATACACTAAAATTAATTAAGCAACACTCAGTGCAGGCAGTAAAATCTACTTTGCCCGTTTTCTTTAGAATGCAGGACTTAGCACAGTTTTATACTAAAATGACTTGTATAGAAAATTATTAGAATAATTAAAATAATTTAGCATTAAATATTCTTTGTAAGAAGAAGCAAGCAAATATATATATTAGAAACTGTAAACGAGAGAGCGTGAGCCCACAAATAGCTATTATTCCTTTAGCAACTCATCTCACCCACAAAAAAATCAAAAGAAGAAAACAAAATCAGAACCTTCATGTGAAAATGTAGAACTAAAAGCAGTACCATTGAAAGACATTCCCGGTGTATTTTAAAGTATGCCACGTTCTTTATAAAACAATGAAGATAGTTATAAAAATAAAAGTTAAAACTAAATCAAATGTCTTATTATTAAAAAAGAGTCAAATGTATTATTTCAATACGAGTTTTTCTGAAATGTTTTTACTAAGGAAAATGAAACCAAAGTAACAATAATTTAGAAGTGATAAAATAGAAGATATATTTATGTACAATTTATATGTATATATTTTATCTGAAAATAAAGTAAGTATATATAATAATCATCTACAACTTTTATTTATGGTATTGATAAGTGATAATTACTTTTTAAACAATAAGTGTTTGAATTCAATATTTAAAAATATGTCAAGCTTCAAGATTTTAGTTTCTTTAATTTGTATTTAGGAAATTAATATTTCATAACAATTGCTTAAAATAACATATGTATAATTCTATAGGATTGTGCCCATAGCTTATCAAAATTATAAAGACACCTATCATAGACCTCTTTTTATTTTTTTTCAGGTTTTCTGAAAGTATCAATGAGAAGAGAAATATTACCTATATTTATTGATTAGTAAATACAATTGAAATTCTTGACAAAATTTCTTTGCCAAATTTAAGTATTAGAAAACAGGAACATAAAATATTTACACTACTAATTTCTCTCAGTTCATTGAAAAGAAAGATTATGAAAAGAAAGATTTGTGCTACTATTGTTTGGACAATTAAATGCCTGTACCTCATACTGAGTAACTGATTTAAAGATAACAAAATGTAATGTATTAACCGTTGTTCTCTCCTCTTACCTTCTTTTGAAATTTTTTTCTATACTTTTTAAAATAAAATTTTAAAAAATAGGAACATATAGTGATGTAGAGATATTTGGAACTTTACCTAATTTTCAGAGCCTTGATGAATGAGTAAAATGTTTTGAAAGATTTAGGGACAGTAATCCTTGTATCATCTATATTTTAAAACTTTTTATTAGTATTTGCTTGTGACACATTACACACATTTTGGGAGCATATAGTGCAAATTGATCACGTTTAGTTTCTTTTACTCTTAGCCTTCTCCTCTCCCCCTTTCCCACATCTTGTTTCCATCACCACAAAGTCTTCTTCCCTATAACTTATCATCTCTTTTTTATTTCACCCTTTATTTATATTTTGGTTTTTCATATCAGAGAAATCATGCAGTATTTAATCTTGTGTGTTTTATTTCTTCCGTTTACAGTTATAAATCTCAAGATCCATTTATTTTTTCTAGAAATAATGCAGATGTATACCTTTTATGTCTAACTAGACTCTGCTGTGCATATATACCACATTTTCTTTAATCATTTATCTAATGATGAACATACAGACTGCCACCTCAATTTCCATATTGTTAATTTTGCTGCTTTGAACACGAGTATGCATGTATCACTGTGATGTGATCACATTTACTCTTTCAGGAAGTTACTTAAAAGTATACATAGGTCAAACAGAATTTCTATTTTTAGTTATTTGAGAAATCTCCATACTGATTTCCATAGTGGTTGCATGTGTTTATCCTCTCAAGAACAATGTAGAAGTTTTCCTTTCTCAACACAATTTCATCAACGCATGTATCACTTTTAGTTTTAGATAATAGTCAATCTTTGTTGAGTCAAATGGAATGTCAGTGTCATTTTAATTAGCAGTTCTTTAAAGACAATAGGTGCTGAATTTTTTTTTCTGGTAGTTTGTGGCCATTTGTATTTCTTTTCTTTTCTTTTCTTTTCTTTTTTTGAGAAGTGTTTAATCATTTCAATGTTCATTTGATGAAGTGGTCTTTATTTTTGAAGGTCCATTTTTCAGAGTTCTGTATATTTTCTGATATTAGTCTTATGTCTGAGGAATAACTTGCAGAATCATGTTTCCCATTCTGTAGGTTATCATTTCAATCTGTTGATTTTTCCATTGCTAAACAGAAGCTTTTTAATCTGATATAATCGCACTTGTCAATTCTTAATATTATTTCTTGTGCAGTAGGACTTCTATTTTGAAACCCTTTTCCTATGCCTGTGTCTTCAAGAGTTTTACTTATTTTATTTTCCAAAAGACTCAATGTTTTTTCTCTTCATTTGTGAGACTGTGATCAATTTATTATTCAATTTTTAGTCCACACTGTGATATATGAATCCACATTTATTGTTTTCCATTGGGATAACAAGTTTTCTAACAGTACTTGTTAAGAAGGCTGTTTTTTCTCCAGCATATTCTTTTCTCTCCCTTCTAAAAAATCAGATGGCTGAAGGTGTTGATGTTGCCTCTGCATTCTTAATTCTTCTATCCTATTGATCAGCATATCTGCCAGTATCATGTTGTCATGGTCCATGTTATACTTAATGGAGAAAAACTGAAAACATTCCCTCTAAAATGAAGAGCAAAAACAAGGGTTTCTCCTCTCACCATTCATGTTCAATATATTGCTTGATCATTTTAGTTGGGCCTTTGAGGAAAGGAAAGAAATAAAAAAGGTATGAATAGGAAAGGAATGCATATTACATGATCCTTGTCAAGAAGACCCAAACTATTAGAATGCTCTTAGAATAAATGAATGCAGTAAGGTAGCACAATACAAAATCACCCCTGGCAAATCAGTATCACTTTAAATCCAACAAGAAAAAAATCAGGAAAGCAACTCAGTCCCTGTGACATCAAAAAATTAAGTTACTTTAAACTAATTTAATCAAAGGTAGTAAAAGACACCTTTAAGAAAACCCACAACATGTTGGAAAAATAAAAGAAATCAACAAAGACATTAGCAATTGAAAAAAAGTTCCTTGTTCCTGGTTTGGTAGAAACAATATTGCAAAATGGTTATAATATCCAAGATGATAAATATATTTATTGCAATTCATATAGGATATATAGATATAATGAAAAATAGGGATGGCAGTCTTCACAGAAAAAAAAACAATTCTAAAATTTATTTAGAACCAAAAGGCACAGAAAAGCCAATATAATCCTGAGCAGACATATAAAAAGCAAAAATAAGGAGGCATCACAATCTTCAGATGATCACAATCAACTGAGGTTTTATTTGAATTTTATAAATTTGTAATATCTGACCTTCATGTTCAGTCATCATTTTGGTGTACTTTTCCCCCAGCAAATTATGTTTTGAGTCCTAAGAATTATAGACAGGAACAAAACAAGTTCCCTGTTCTTATTGCTAGCAATGAAATAAGGGAAATTTTAAAAAATCAGCCTAATAAATATATAATAAGTCAGAAAGTAATAAGTGCTTTGAGGCATATAAAGCAAGTTTAAAAGATACAATTGAATTTAAGAGCCCTTTGGAAAGGCTAAAAAAGAAATGCTTTTGTGATAAGACAATGAGGGCAGACCTGAATGAAATCAGGGACAAGTATATAAGTGAATATCTAATGAGAATCATTCTAACTTTAGAATTGAGTGGCACTAAATGTAGTGATGTGTACCCTGCACATGTCAGTGTATAAACTACAGCAAGACTGTGTGGTCGATCACAGCCATCAGAGGGAACAAAACAGCTGAGGTGCTGAGAAGTCAGTTGCAAGACTAACTGGAGGTCTCCTTACATTTCATTATATATTTTTAAAAAATAAAATCAGCCTTATAGAAAACAACAAAAGTAAAAAAAAACTATTCAAAAATAGTCATATAACCTTTTAAAGTTAAGCTATTATTAACACTTAGCATCATTTGTTTTATTTTTATTGGCCTATTGGCCATATGTTTGTATCTACATAATTTCTCTCAAACCCAAGTGCAGAAATGTGCAGTGCAGAAGAAAAAAAATGAGCATCTTGTGATTTATGAAATTTTTACTTTTGCTTTGCATGTGCCTAGATTATCCTATGGAATGATGGAAATGTAATTTTAGTGTGGAATTGATTCATTGGAATGTTTACTTGAAAATAACTTTCAAAAAAGAAGGTTTACAGTCATGAGTTAATGACCTGAAGTCTGACTGAAATTATTATTGTACCTTCAGTTGCATGTCCATTTAGCATATAATGATTTTGGCCAGAGTCAGCTGAAATCGATTTGAAGATGTTTCCATTTCAATTCACAGTTTCACTGACATCATTAACAACAACTGGTCCACCAGTCTGAGAAAAGCAAATGTATAAATCCATTAAACTGGAATCTGTTCTGTTCACGTTGAGTTTCCCTTTTATTTTCTCAAATAAGACTGGGAGGTAGTAAACAGAAACCTATAAGTCTATGTTAATCAGTGCTTTGGTTTACTTTCAAGGCAGATCAAAGAATCCATAACAGAGATTTACCTCTCCCTCAACTCTGAAAACATAAACCATGACATTTTTCATAACAAATGACAAATAAAGCAAATTTTCCAACAAATGATGTACAGTGAACTTTTCATATTCAACTACAAAACCAAAATGATATTATATTAAGAATACATAAAATTGTCCCATGGCTCTACATAGTGGCATGTTTGGCTGGCATATATAAGTTTATCCACACTATTGGAATCTAAGATATTTGATGAATAGTTTTTTCTTAGATATTATATAAATATCCTTTTTATTTATGGAATACTATAATGTTTTAAATCTTTAGTATATTCTTTAAACACACAAATATATATATATATATATATATATTATAAATTTTAATAATAACATTTTGTTATTTGTATTAAACAAGTTAATCTACATTATGGCGAAATCAGGTGAGTATATCATTATTTAATCATTTATTCACCATAGTAGTTTCACGCATTGCCTCAAGTAAATTCACAGTGTTGAATGAGTGAAATGGTATTGTAGATTTCTCCGTGTGAATTTTTCTCTTTATTTTTATTAAGTGTGAATTTAAATTCATTTTTAACTGACACAAAAAACCTAAAATAGTATGCATTCATGGATTCTGAAGTAATGATTTCATATGTGTGTACATGGTACAATTTTAAAATCAGACTTAAAATACCTATCTGTTCAATTATTTATCCTTTGTTTAAGGTGAAAATATTTTAATCCTTTCTAGGTTTTGTGAAATATATCATTCATACTGTCTCCCTGCAGTCTCAGTAGTACTGCTGTGCAGTAGTACATAAGAGCTTTGTGCTTTTGTCTAAATTAACGTAGTATCCATTGATGAACTTTTGCTCTACCAGCAATCCTCTGTACTCTGCTCAGCTTCTGGAAGCCTCTCTTAACTTTTATGAGATTAAATTTTGGAATGTATATATAAGTGATATAATGCAGTGTTCTTTTTCTGTGCCTGGTTTATTTAACACAGTAATCTTGAATTGCGTCCATATTTTAACAAAAGTTAGTATTACATTTTTCCATGCTTTAATAGTATTGCATTGTGCATACGTACTAGAGTTTTTGATCAGCTCATGAGCTGATGGTCATTCAGGTTTTTTACATTTCTTGACTATTGTGAATAGTGTTGCAGTACATATGGAGATACAGATGTCTCTTTGACAATATTGATGAAAACACTGTTGGATATATATCCAATAATGGGATTGCTGGATTACATGGTAGCACTGTTTCTAATTTTTTTTTTTTTTTGGAGAATCCATCATACTGTTTTCCACAGGGGCTGTGTTAAGAGCACACATGGCTTCCCTGTTCTCCATTCCCTTGTCAGCACTGATTGTCCTTTATCATTTTGGGGATAGTCTTTCCTGTTGTAAGGGGTGACATGTCATTGTGGTTGTGATTTGTGTTTCCCTGGTTAGTTAGGCTAAGTACTTTGTTTCCCAACTATGGACCATTTGTTTGTCTTCTTTTCAGCAATGTCTATGCAAGTATATTGGCCATTTGCATTGGGATTTTTGTTGTTTTTGTTATTACTGAGTTTTTGGAGTTCCTTACATATTCTAACCTTTTGTCACATGTGTATTTTGCAAAGATTTTGCCCCTTTCTGTAGATTGACTCTCCATTATGACAGGGGATGTCTTTGCTCTGCAGGACCTTTTCAGTTTGATTAAACTCCACAAGTCTTGGTTCCCTGAGCTTTTGGGGTCTTGGCCCCAAATCTTTGCTCATGGCCATGCACTAAATGAAGAATTATATATCTTTCTCAGAGATTTATAATTTCAGTTCCTCCATCTTGAGTTGATTTTGTTACTAGTGATAGAAGTCCAGTTTCATATTTTTGCCTGTTCCTTCCCAATTGTCCCAGGACCATTTATTGAAAAGACTATCTTTTCTTCATTGCAAGTTCTAACACACTTTTGTCAAAAATCAGTTAACGGCAGATACACAGGTTTATTTTTTGCTTCCTACTTTCTTCCATTAGTCTGTGTCTGTTTTATGCTCATATCATACTGCTTTGATTACTATAGACTTGAAGTATATTTTATAAAGGTAGCATATCATCTCTTGATTTGTTCATTTAGCTCACTATTGCTTTGTTGTTTGAGAATTGTTTTATGGTTTCATCATATTTGAGAGTTGTTTTACTTCAGTTCCTGAAGAATGTTACTGGTATTTTGACACACATTGTAGCGAATCTATAGAGTAATGTAGGTAGTATAGACATTTTCAAAAATAATGATTCTTCCAATCAATGTTTTGTTTTGCTTTCTTGTTCAATGTGTCCATCAGTGCTTTAGAGTTTCCATTACATATCTCCATTAATGCTTTGGTAAAATTTATTCCTAAGGATTTTATTTTATTTTCATTTTCATTTTTTATTCTTTTACTTATTAGCATATTTTGTAGTAAATCATGTTTATATTTCCTGTGGGCAGTTGGTACATGTGCATCACACTTCTTAGTTCCTTTTTACATCCTCTTTCCCTTTCCTAATTTATTTCTACCCATTATTTGGTCCCTCCCATGTACCTTTTTTTGTTGTTGTGCATATTTTCAGTACACAATGTTGCTATTTTATTTTTGTACTTACTATAAATTGGATTTATTTCTATTTCATATGATTTGCTATTGGTGTATAGTAACAATGCTGATTTTTATATGTAAAAATGTTCTTGATCTATTTGCCACTTGAAAAATCTATCTCCCTACATCCTATGTTTTGTTTTGCACTTTATGTAACTTTTGGTTTTCTCATATAAGAGAAAACGTGTAATATTTAAGTTTGTATGTTTGATTTACTTCACTTAATATTGAGGCCTAAAGGTGTATACATTTTCTCACAAATGGCTCAATTTTATCATTTTTTATGGCAGAGTACAATACCATTGTGTGTAAATACTGTTTTCTTTTTCCATTCATCGGTTGATCTACATACAGGTAGCTTCTAAGATTTAGCTATCATGAATTTTGTAGCTATAGAATATAGATGTATCACTTTAAAATGATTTAAAAATAAAATAATAAAAATAATAAATAAAGTGATGTCTTTACCTCTAGAAATATCCTGGTTCAGTCAAATGGAATTTCTGGTTTTAGAGTTTGGGGGATCTCCATAATGATTTTCATAGTAACTGTACTTGGTTACCTTTCTACCAACAGCATAGAGGTTTCAGTTTTCCCTACAGCCTTGCAAGAAACTGTTACGTTTTGATTTCTTGAAGATAGCCATTCTTTCTGGAGTAAGATGTGATCTCTGTGTTGCTTTGATCTGCACTTCTCTAGTGGCAGTACATTGAAAATTTCTGCATATATTTATTGGGCATTTGTATTTCTTCTGAGAAATTTCTGTTCTTTTCATATGCTCCTTTTATGTTTCTTTTTGTTTTGCCCCTTTTTATTTTCTATCAGTACATTTTCTTTCACTACTGAACAGACATTAGTATATGCATCATTCTTTATATGTGAACATGGCTATTCTAATCCCAACAATTTCTTCACTGTATTCGTGAAAATTTTCATCAGTCTCTTGTCCATGATATCTACTAGTGAACAATGTACATATAATGTGCTTTTCTCACTCCTGCCTTGAATAAAATATATCTGCATGTATGATCTTTATCCTATTCCAGCAACTACCTAAACTTTTAAACATTGGATTTTCTTCGATCCAATTTTATAGTATTTCTAGATAGAAGAGTTTTGCTATCTAAATTGATACTATTTCAATTTTTTCACTTAATAAAAATGAATCTCTAGTTTATTTTCTATACAATAAATCGAAACTTTTCCAAATGGGTTTTATTAAAAATAATACTAAAATACCTTTCTTGTACAAATAACTTCATTGTAAACATCGAAAACTTATAAATACCTTATATTCAATTGGAAACATCATATGAGCATGGGGGTTATGCACCTAGCAAACACCCTGCATTTGCTTTCTCTATGCCAGTTACTCTATATGGACAACAGAAACAGTGGTATGGGTCACAGATGTCAGTATAAATCTAACATTTAACATAGAAGACATCTTGTAAATATTTGTTCATAGAAGTGTAAGTTTGGGGCATTGGTGATAATTAGTTGAGACTAAGTATTCTGAAACAATATAAAAATTGACTTACGCTTCCTCAAATGATTTCACCATCTACTACTTTCTAAAAGTACACTTCATTTTTGTTTTTAGAAAAAGTTAAAGCATTTTAGACTGAAAGGTGTTCTTGCTATTGCCAGTGGGATTCCTTTAAGAGAGCTTAAATTTCAGCTTTAAAATACTATACAGCAGTGAGAGAATAATTTGCATTTTCTTATTGAAATCAGCAATGCACACAGTTCATTGCAGGCTCAAACTTTATCTTTTTCAAAAAAAACTCTTGAAAAAAGTATTTGCATTTACATAGGTAATTTCTATCCATCAGGCATTATACATTCCCTAAGGGCTATGTATTACTTTCAAATATCCTATACTTGCAATAACCACATTAAAAAAAACATTAAGCTATTTAAAATAAGAAGTTTACAGTCATTTAATCTAGCTTGTGAATATTTTGATCAAAAATTAACCTATTTATGTGGTAGGCTGTATGTCTGCCAGATTTGAAAAGGTTCAAGCAACACACTTCAGTGACTAAATTATCAGGATATAGAAACAAAGACTATTTCTAAAAATTAAAATAATATAATACACTATTCTTAAAACTACTTATATCACTACTCTAACCATCTCACATTCTAAGTCAGCTTTTGTATGTACATATATATATATATATATATATATATATATATATTTTTTTTTTTTTTTTGTCTGGGGTTCAAACTCACAACCTTCCGCTTGCCAGGCAGGTGCTTATGCCACTGAGCTAAATCCCCGGCCCCCGCTTTTGTATATTTTTAAGATAAAATTATCTTCATGTAAAACAATTAGATGACAAAGGAAAAATGTAGCAGTGAATAAAATGTAGTATATAGTCAGGTACTTTATATATTTTATTCTATTTACTTTTCACCAAGACCATATAAATTAAAAAAATCATTATATTTATTTAGAAAGTACTAAATGTGGTTCAATAACTTGTTAAAGGTAAAAATTTCATTTCTCTCTGATATATAAATGGTTTAAAGTGAAATAGAAATAACCATTGCTTAATTTGACACCTTAAGAAAAGCAATGTTTACTGTACATCATAAAATTATAAAAAAAGAAAAATATTCTCTATTCTGTTTTTAAATTAATTTGTTAGTAGCATTTATGGATAAATTCATGTGCTATTTTTGTGACTTACTCCTCTTTCTGGGCATTGTTAAGGTTTCTAGAGGAATCTGAATATTGTGAAAACTACTTTATAAATTTGCAAAATGTGTACATAGTATCTGAGAGGTTTTAGTAATGTTTGCAACTATTCTGGCTGAAATAAAATAGTATTTCTAACCCAGAAATAAAATCATTTTTTTTCTTTTTTAAGTAAATCCATTTATATTTATGATTCAACACAGAGCAACATCAGTGTATGCTGGTATTGTCATATCTACTCTAGATGGGTGCTGAGACATTAGGAAACAAAGCTTACCTCTAGATTTGCCTAGGATCCCATGTATGGTCTTTGTCAAGTTATTCAAACTTTTGGAGACTCAAGTAGCAACGTTTATTTTACATGATTCTGAGGATAATTTTATTAATATGTAAAATATGCACATCATACATGCTGCAATAGCAAGTATCATGTGGTATTTTTCACCTTTAATGATATTATAAAAATGAGAAACAGATGAAACATTTTAAATTCACTTTGTTAAAACAATTATTTGAATAGAATTAGAATCAAGTACATTACCTACATTTTCTGATTGAAGAAGTTTAAAACCATGTAGCAGAAGTTAAGATAGTCCAATGCCCATACTCCCTACATACGTGAAATGTTATTGAAGAAATCAAATTCAGACTGAAACTTCTAATTAAAAAACTCAAGTATAAAAGAGGGATGTGTATTTGTAAAAAGCAGGTATATAATGTCTCTTCTCGAAATAGTAGTTAACTGTAACAAGCAAAACATGATATTCAAATGGGCAGATTTTTCAAAATACAAGAGTTGCAAATAAGTGGTTTCAAAGTAGAAATTGCTGTGTGTCATAAATACATACACACAATTATTTTATGAGAAGTAAAACTGTCAAGTTTTGTGAAAAATGTCAATTGTGTGTATGTGTGTTTCCATGACATGAGTGGCTTTGACTTAGCATGTTTATTTTTTTTAGCTTTTATTAATGTGTAACAAGCATACATATTTATGGAGAAATGTTCAACTGTTTTAAAAAGGCAAAAGGAAGGAAGTAGAAAGATTTCAAAATTTATTTAACTTTTATTTAATGTAAAGAATGGAAAATAATGAACACATATGTATATAATACTTATTAGAAATACATGTATAAATGAATATTAGATAAGTTATTTTGTGGGTGCAAACTCAAGTCGGTAAAAGCAAAATACATTTTCTTAAATATTACTTATTTTATTTGACTCTACCACCTTTTATTTTTAAATTTAATACTATAAGCATGATCAAGTTAACATCTCTTGACAATTATTTCCTCTGAGCTTTCTACTTCATCCTGAGGGAAAACCTAATTGATAAACATTGTGAATTTCATATATCTCTGTTTTCCCTGCTACTATTAGCACTTCACCACTATCTCAGATACTGTTAGGCTTACTTTTTAGAAAGAAGAACATTGCATTCCTTTTGTAAAGTTGGCTTCCAGACCAATTCATACTTCTAATTTAGATCTCACAGTTACACTGTGAGACTTCCTTCAATTCCCAAGTCTGGACGAGGTGTTTTCTTCAGTGAGGCAGTAGTAACACTTGTTCTACTCTCATGGAACTTATGATGAGTGAACTACTGAAAGATCTTACACTCTGGATATCATGAAACAACCCACATTTTTAAGATAAGTATTGTACTGCGGTAAAATGATGACTTGTAAATATCCCCCAGTGGATTACAACCTTTAGCAGCCAGAGTCCACAGGTATCAGATCACACCAAATCACAAGTGAAAAGTACATTTTCAGCTGCTCTGTAGGAGTCACCTATTTATGGAAAGGATAAATAAAATACTATCACACATTATGAATTTCTGCAGTTTATTTTTAAGCTTTGTAGCTTAAAAATGAATATAAATTTTTGAGAACATGATTATGCCAATTCTGTGGAAACAATGCAATTGCTTTTACAAAGCATCTGTACAAGATTTTGTTTAAGATATATGCCATTCCATGATATTGTACAACATTTTAAAAGATCTTAAATTAAAATGGGTTATTCTCTAGAAAGATATTTTAAAGGGGATACTGCAATTTAGGGCATAAAAGAAATACTTTGTTCTTTTTTAATATTTTATTTAAATATTAAATAAACTTAGAGGGAAAGTCAACTTAGGCCCACAAATCTAGAAATACATAAAAAATGCATATATACTAACATATGAACCTAGAGTTGACCTCTGTGCATATGTGAAATATGTGTTAAGATAAATACATATAAGTTTATCATATTGCATGGAAAATCAGTCTAATGAACTGATTACATATAGCTATTTCAATTAACTCTAGAATATATCAGAGTTAATAGAAAGTAGGTAGAAAAAATAAATATGTCTTTTATATGTGAAAATATAACAATGAAACACAAAAATAAACATTTCAAGAAGTTATGAGTGTAGAGATTTTTTAACATTTCTTATCTAGTCATTAAGTACCTGAGACTGAATAAAGCACTGCCTCATGGCTTATCTCATTTGCTTCACACATCAACTCTATAGATAGGTGTTACAATCAATTTTGACCACGCTATCGAAAAGAGGAAATTTCCATTCACATCTGTAGCAACTCTTTCACCCTGAATGCAGCATCAGAAAGTCTGAGTCCGAGCCTATGGTCCAGGCTTCTGAGCAGCATCCAATAAGCAGTGAGGCCAACACTAGGGTATGTAACAAGGAAAATATTCAGAAACACCGAACATTAATGGGACGTAGTACGTTATAAAAAGTTCACTATTTTGTTTTTGATTTTGGTACCAGGGATCAAACTCACAACCTCGTGCTTGCCAGGCAGGTAGGTGCTTATGCTGTTGAGCTAAATCCTGAGCTCCACGTGTCGTTTTCCTATCAGCCCTCGTCATAGATTTGGTTTTATTATTGTTATTAAAATGGTATTCTGAAAATAAAAGGCATTCAGAGCAATTCAAATGTTATTGTTGGTGGATATCACTGAACCTAGTCTTTAAAACTTGGTGAAGCATTTCATATTTTTAACTTATGATTTTATCAGTAATAAGTAGAAATATATTCATCTTCAGGTGTGACATTGGTTCTCTTTCACAAGATTTAAACATGTTATTTATTGAATTGCTGTTGGATCTTCAGGCATATTTTTCGATGTAGACATAACCATTTGCTTCAATTATTTCAAAAATCTTGTGCAAAAGAGGTGCTCCAATTTTGTATAATCTTGTACTATCGTAAGAAAGACACAATGAAGAGTTACTGTGTATTCTTAGTCGTTCCTAGTCCATGTAATTTGAGAGTCAGAAGTCGCTAAGTTTTCATTGGGATAGTCAATGGTACAAATACAGATTGGCTGCCATAGTCTCTAAGCATGGCATTAGTCAATGATGACAGAAGAATCAAGCTTTCCCTGAACACTACTCTGAAGTCAGACATGGAAATGCTGTCATGTTTATGGTAGACTGATAAGTAGTAGTTATTCCAGTTATAAATCCTTTTATTATCATTTAGTTGTTTCTCCACTTGTTTTGTTTGGTTTATCTATCCCTTGTCAAATTCAGTAACTACATAGCCTTTCTTTCTTTTCAGTTTCAAGTCAACATAGCCTAATTGATACTTTCAATATACTTTAAATAAATTGATGTTACATTTCATTATAAATCTGGAGGGAAACAGTTTGAAAATTTGTGAAGAATTTCTTTTGTAAAAGAGCTTTTAGAAAATTGTAATTGGCAGTTTTAAATTGTCTATGTGATTATGAAGAAGAAAAATAAAAATCCCAAGAAAGATTCTAAGACACAGCACTATTTCTTCAAAGGAGGAAGGGTTCACAGCCAGGTTAAGTTTACTAGTTTGAAAGTGTGGGTAAAAGCTTTCTTGGCAAAGTTAGAGCAAAATTTTAGCGCTATATTGTGCACTAGCATTGCACAGGGAACATACCAACATAGTGGGTACTTGGCCTACACCCCATGACTGCATACCACAGTTTCTGCTTGAGGAAAACAGGAGTTTGTAGAGTCAACTCCACTGTAGAGCACCATGCTGAGAAAAACTTTTTGAAAAGCAATGTAAATCCCCAGAAAGGCCTATTTCTTAGACATTAATTGGCAATATGTGTGAATATTTGTGTGACAAACTGAACATCCACCAACAGAGAGATGATTGAGCATATTGTGTCCTACTCATATATTAAAATTAAAAAGTGGCTCGAATCTTTATAAACCGATTTAATAGGGTTGGATATCCAAGGCATATAGTTACATGAAAATATTCTGGGAATGCTACTGGCTTCAATTCTGTATTATATATTGTAGGAGACTAAGGAAAAAGGGAATGTGAGAGAAATAGGCAATTTACATGGGATTGAGTGGTTTTACCAGGAGTTGAGAAGATACAAAGGAAAAAATAAAAACTATAGTAAATCTACAAGGCAAATGATGAATATAAATTTTTTCTTCTGACAAATAGATAAAATTGAACATGCATAGAAAAAACAAGAATCTGAGAAGAAAACCTTGTTTTACTCTTGGGATTATGGTTTTCTTTATTATCATTCCAAACATTTAAAATTCAAAGAAAATTTTCAATCCTTTTTTAGTGTTTGTGAATATTTTCAATAAGAACCAGAGAGAAAAGATATTACAGTTTAGATGACAGATACTTTCCACAGCAACTGATCAGCTATGCAAAAGCAGCTGTTTATGGTAATACTCATGCAAATAGGTCCAAAACAAGTTAATGTACAAAGACCAGTGTGTCAACTTCGCTACGCAGGCCACAGTGTGCCATTTTTTAGTCTGCAGTATAAAAAAGTAAAGTATTATGGTGATTGTCCACTCAACCCCAAAGCAATATATTGCAGTGCCAAATTCATTCTATTTTAAACAGCAACCCCGATGCAGAAAGTTTCTCAGTATTGTTATTATTGTCCATCGTCTTCTTTTTACATTATTGTTTATTTATTTATTCAGTTACTTGCTTGTTTGTAGTTGGAGGAATGCATGCAGTTTCTTCCCACTGGGCTACATTGCCTGTCTCTTGTTTTCCATCTTCCCAGAGTGTTGGAATTACAGGCACATACTACACCATCTTTTATCATCGTATTTCTAAATTAATGTGGTCATTGCAGTAGGTTCTTTGCAGAGTAGGGATTATGGAAAAGTTATGACAATTAAAATTCATACAGCAATTTTCCAATGTTATGTGTCTATGATGTCAAGTGGAAGACTTACTTGCCTTATTTTGTATAAATACAAAATAATTCTTTCACCTTGGGGTGAAAGTCACAAGTTACATTCAATCTGTGATAAGTGAGGCCTTTGATAAGAGAAGTTCCCATGAATCTCTCTAACTCTTGCCTTGCTTGTGACATGAGATGGATCGATGCCTATATTGGGTCCTGGTTTACTCTATTGAGGACATGTTTTCAGATGGTCTGAAAGAGTTTAGAACAAACTTGAAAAAAATATAAAAAGGAGTTTCCAGGAAACGTTATAAATATAAGATATTTTCTTATTCATGATAGAAACAGTTGAGAATTTTAGGGAAAAAAGATAAATATAGAAAATTATGCAAGTGAAAATCGAGGTGATTAATAAATGTGTGTAGGGAAAACACATTTACTCTAGAGAAAATGTGATTATAGCTAACTAATTTAATCTCATGTGGGTAATAATCTCAAGAATCTAGTCATATAAGCATTCACCAAAAATATAAAAATAAGCAGATAGGAAATATATATCTAGTCATATAAACACTCACCACTAACATAAAAATAAGCATATAAAAAATATAAAGAAGAGGAGATTAAGAATTACAAGCTTGAAACCCTCAGCTATATAACAGAATTTTTATTTTACTTGTCTAAAAGTGGCCAGAAATAACATTTTTTGTACATTATTCACAAATTCTTCGTCTCCTATTGAGATAAAAATAAAACCAAAAAAGGCTAAAATATTGGGCCCTAGGGACAGGATTGATAGTGTAAATGAAGTAGAAAGGTTTGAATTTTTGTTATAAGCTTGTCAGTAGAATTTGATTATATATATATATATATATATATATATATATATATATATATATAGAGAGAGAGAGAGAGAGAGAGAGAGAGAGAGAGAGAGAGAGAGAGAGAGAGTGGGGAGTGACCCTAGGTTTTCTCACTGAGCTACATCCATATCCCCTTTATATTTTTATTTGTTTCTGTTTTTATTTTGTGACAGTATCTTTCTGTGCCCCTGAATTGCCAAAGCTGGGTTGAACTTAAGGTCTTCTTGCCTCTGTCTCATAGTGCTGGGACAGAAGCATCCACCACCACTCCTGAGCTAATTATAAGCATTAAACAAAAAAATTATCCTATAGAAATTGGACGACTGAGAATGCATACTTGTTTAATTTCACAAATTTCCAAAAACTGTTGTGGTCCTAACATTTGGATAATTTTTCAAGAGAAAAGTTATGTTGATCTTAAAAGTTGATTCTAGTGAACTTAATTTTATTATAGAGCTACACACAAAAGGTGATCAAACTACAATGTGGGCACATTGTCAAATGTGTTACTGTAACCGATATTCCCTTCAATCGCTCTCAGCTCCTCCTCACTTCTCTTACACTCACCCATTGTTCTGGCCACCTTTTGAAGCCCTTCCGGAGTCCTCTTTGGGAGAACAGAGTTGCCAGCTGCCACCTGGTGGGTGGAAAGCCAGGCCTATAAAGCATGAGGGCGTGTCGCTGAGATTTCTAGCGCTTCTCAAAGTCAAACTGATCATGAAAGGTAAATGTTTTTTATAGATTCAGGACAACAAGGCAGCCAGGACAGCTCAACTGAAAATATTTACAAAAGACGACTTTCCAAATCGCTTCAAAAAGGGACAAGAATGATGAGCTAAATGTGTTTAAACTGAAAGGATGTGTTTTGAAGAAGATTAAAAACAGCACATAATTTAAGAATTTTTAAGTTTATTCAATTACTTTTGATCACACCTCATATCCAAGCCCTGTATATTACTTGTTACTATAAACATTATGCCGGTAAACAGATTAGTAAATCATTGTACTTTCCCATTTTCCTGCTAAACTGAACACGGCTGGATTTGGCAGTTTGATCCAATGATAATTAGTTTAAATCAGTCTTTCCTGTAGAAGTATGAAAAATTACATCAGATTCTGAGAATGACAAAAACTGCACAGACTTAAGAATTTCTCACAAAATATACTTATAGCTATTGAACCACATGAATAAAACACCATTTTTGATAGAAATATTTTAGAATTAAATCCAATAAATGATGACAGATATTTCCAATGTGGTAATTTTCCCATATGTTCATTATCACAGCGCCCTCTGCAGGCCTAATCAAGTAATTCTAGTCCCTTCTGACTTGCAATTGAAGACAATAGATCTTCATTCAGTTTCTAAAAGGCTTTTCTGTCACTGGCAGCAGCCTGGCAACAGTAATTTGCAAACCCTGCCCTTTATTAAAATTCATTGTTGCTTCCAGAGTCAGAGAACTATAATTTGAGAGATCTGAGCAAGACCAAGAAGAAATAGCGTTTTAGATAATCACTTTCAAGAGCGGCTATATAATTAAACACATGTGCAATTAATTTCAAGCAAAAACAGCATCCATTATGCAGTGGAGAGTTGCTTTATACTAGCCCTGGCTTATAGCAACAGAATAGATATGATGTCAAGTTTTACCACTTGGCATGATTCCAATAAATTTACTATTTCTTGAAAGTCTATCAGGAAAGGATTGTTTTTGCAATATTTTACTTTTCTCTAGTTTGTGACTCTGTTTTAATAGGAAAACATATGACATAATGGTTGTGTTCATGTGAGCCACAGGTCTTGGGTATGTAATACCAATATATCTATTTTGAAATCTTGTATAAAATAACCACTCTGTTGATAAAAAAACTACATAGAATATTATCGACTGAATTTTTTGACAATCCTATTACACAATTCATTAAATGCATTTGTAAATGATTAGGTTTACATCAAATAAATTGAAAAATAAACTTGTTGTAATAGGTTTTTTTTTTTCATTTCAAAAAGTCATATGCTGTCTCTTTGTACAATGCCCAGCTTGTAGTAGCATGGCCACTTTAAAAAAAATTACATTGTGGACTTAATAAAACTCTGTTTTAATGCATATGCATTATGTGATTCATGCAAAAGTTTTCTTTATAATGTGTTCTCTAGTAATATACAGCATCCTATCAAACAAATAAAAAATGAAACATCCACAATTAATTTGCTTTTGAGCTCAAGATTTAGGTGCTGTTTAATTTAGATTATTTTGAGAAACCTACTCATAAAAAAGATTGGTTGTGTAGAGTTCTGGTAATGATTGTGAAATTTGGTATTTCCAATTTCAATTAACCTTTGATAATGAACTGCATGCAGAGTTTGAATTGTATAATACATGAGGACAATAGTTATAAAATGAAGGCGGCTACATTCTCAGTGAACTTTGCTCTACCACAGAATTGATGCCGGCAGAGTTTCAGAAAATAAAGAATTACAATGCACAGCTTTGAAATGAAAAGGATATTTTTCAGCTTTGTAGACTTTGTCCAGCAAAACTGTCATCATAGGAAAAGATCTGAATCCATAAATAAACCACATGAAATTCAATCCACATCAAAATAGTACAAGGAGAGCTTTAACAAGAAGTAGACTAGTAGTTCTTGCCTCCTTGTGAGCTCTCTACTTAAGCCTAATTAATTCAGCTAGCATATACTTAGCATCTTCTCCCTTCCAGGCACTGAACAAAAATCCCGGCAAATATTGATAAACAAACAAACAAAACAGTCACAGGCATTAACCTGAAGACATTTTTATTCACATCAAAAATAAATAAGTGTCAAGTTCAATGACTATTTTCCATAAATATTGCAAACTGGAGGCTAAACAATGAAAAGGAAAAACCCCTTTGATGACTTTTGGGCGAGGTTAGAAGGAGGAGGAGAATCTAGGAATGGATTTGGTTTTTTGTTGCTGTTGTAGTTTGTTTTGCTTTGTTTTGTTTTGTTTTGTTTTGTTTTCCTTCTTGAAAGAACAGGAAGACTGTTGAACTGGACTAGTGTGTTTTCTAACATTAGGATCCTTAGGCATTTTAAGCCATGGAGAGTATAATACAAGAAATGAGAGGTAATTAAAGTTATACGAGGAGCACTATGCTCTTTTACGATTTTTTTTAAACTGCATAAACATGGATTATAATGAGACTAGAACAGAATTAGCCTGATCAAGTATGAGCAGACCACAAAGGCTGCCTGAGAGACTTTGGCAATTTAAGCTAAGGAGGCAGCAGGAGAAATGGGAAGACAGGAGATATTCGGAGACTAAGTTTGGGATTAGATGGTAGAACTTGCAGATGCACTGAAAGGAGGAGGAGGAGACCCACAAATAAGGACAACCCCCACTATTTTCATTTCAGCAACTGGAAAGATGGTACTATTAGTTACTTAAAAAGGGAAAGACCTGGAAGGAAAGCACATAGCCTATTTTGGATATGTTATACTTGAAGTGCCCATGAAGAATCTAAAGGGAGGTATTAAACAGGCACAGGGAAAAGATTTGGCAGGAGAAAACTGTGAAAATTGTCAGCATGTAACCAAGCCCTGATCACTTTACTGGTGTGAATAAGCAAGCCCTCCACTTGAAAGAGGAACCCCCGTGATCAGAAGCAGCGTTTTCTCCCTTCAGATAGTTCTCTCCTCTTGTCCAGCCTCTTCATTTTATTATGTGTTTCATTTCTCTCAGAGTCTCGTAAAGTTACATATGACAGTTTAAAAAAAAAAAAAAGACAAAGCAGCTTTTAACTTAAGCTCTTATTAAATGAAAGAATGATTATAATATCTGACCATGGTTTAAACCCAGGTCACATTTTTATACTAGTAAATATCTTATTTAAGAATATTATCTGTAGGTTTTTTTTTTTTTTTTTTTTTTTTTTTATACCAGGGATCATGGAACTCATGACCTCGCGTGTGCCAGGCAGGCCCTTAAGCCACTGAGCTAATCCCAGGCCCTTAAGAATATTATTTAAAAATAACTGTCACAGAAAGCTAAATAATGCAAATATCTCAACAATCATTTGTATTATGCCAATTATTATCAATGGGGAGTAAAGATTAATCCAACATTTTGTGGACTAGCTATGACATTCTGTAATTCTTAGGAATCTTGCATCTTGAATCTAAATTTTACACAAGCCTGCACACCTGAAGTAATTTTGAGACATGTCTAAATAATTAACTTGTAATGAGTAATGTTTTAATCATTGATAACATTTGGATAAATTGTTACAACTAGCAAAACTAAATGCAAAATATATATATATATATGACATTTTAAATATTCATATAGGTGACGTATGTTTTATTATTAAAGAAATTTACTTCCAAATAACGTGATACAAGTCATAACTATAGTGAACACATATTGAAAATTGAAAATTAGAAATTATTTATTTATTAAACAATTGATTTTCCTATTTATAGCTAAGTAATTTCAGATTATAATATCTTTAACATTAGTTCTACATAATGACTATTAAGTTCTGATAATTCTGACTATTGTTCCAAATTAGAACAAAGTACATTATAACCAGGAGAATAGGGGAATGAATTTAGTTTCTAAAATGTTTAGTAGAAACTTTCAGTAAACTTATCTGCTTAATACTTCTATAAAGAAAAAATAATTAAATCATACTAACAACTTATGCTATGCAAACTAATATAAGAATTACTTAGTCTGTCCCTAAAAAAATACTTATATGAAATTAGGATGAATGATGGGATTCTGGAAAGAAATAAAGACAAAACTTCCTTAAATTAGTGTATTAAGTGAAAGGAAAATAAAACATTATTTAGAAGTTTTTTTTTGGTCAATTTTATTTATGGTTTATGTAGTAGAAAATTCAGCATAATACCCAAGATGTGTATTTTGTTTTTCCTTCTGTAGAGATCCACATAAAATCTACATGTATTCAATCTTCCCTTCTGAAAGGAAAGCAAGATAAATCTACCAATGAAATTCTGTGTTTTTTTCTAAAGAGTAAATTCAGTTTGATGATGAAAATGTATGGTACTATATTGTAATGTGTGTCTTTAATTTAGATTCTATATATATTTGCTTTGAACATTCATGATGGACACCAAAGAAAAAGAGAACCTAACATGTTTTAGTGCTTCTCCATTTATAAAGCAAAAGTATGAATTTCATAACACTGAAAAATAGATTTTATACATTTTTAAAGCTAAAAAGCTTATAAGTTAAACAGAACTGCATTATTTCAGATACAAAAACTTAAAGGATTTATTTTAAAGAAGTATGAGAGTCATCCTAGAGTGATCTACTAGAAATGAATATCGAGATCCTTCTTGATAATTGAAAGGAATTTAATAGACTGTTGGCATAAGTACATAATAATTGCAGTAAGAAGTAATAATATCATATATCTAAGTGTTAGATACTATGCCAGGCAATGTGTTAGCATGGAATCAGCACAATATATGCAGTCTGTATACATGAAACGTGGAACATTGGGCGATTAGGTGAGTTGCTTTAAATTATTCTGCTAATACATGGCACAGCTAATAGAAATCTATGTCAGTCTCAGTTGCAATTCCACAGTGTAACTATTGTTTAGCTGTAGCTTGTATTGATATTTTTAGGCATATGAAAATAAATAAATATTCATGTATTGATTATTTCAACATCAGGTCACTCATTTTTATTGTGTTCACATAATTAGAACGGTAATAATTATTCTATATGCCTACCCAGTGTAGGTATGTGACACTAATACTTAGTCTCTTTATGGTATTTTGCTCAGTAAATAGGCTTTTATATAAAACCAATCTCTCAATTTAATTCTGCCCAAAGTATAGTTATCTAGTAAACAGACAATTAAACAAATAATTTGCAATTATTAGTATTTTAAAGTCAATTATATACATAATATTTACAACCTATCATTGATAAATAAATATGGAGCATTCTGTACTATATTGTGTTTAAAATGCATATATTTCTATAGAAAAAAGCCTAGAAAAGACACCTCTTTTTTATCTCTGCACCACACAATGTCTGTTTTCTGAAAAAAAAATAATTTGCAATAATTTGAAGTTTTTCTGTAGAAAACATGCTTTACTTTTTTAAGTATATCCAGTACTGTAACAATAATAGTAATAATACATACAGAGGACCTAAGATATGTCATGTACACCAACCCTCCACAAGAAATGTAAACACTGTGTTCTGCAAGCATATACTAATAAGAAAGAACAAAAGAGAGAGAGAGAATGTGAACATATAAAATTTGGCAACAAATAACATTTAAAATAACACTGTTTAGAAACACTTATCCTTTGTGCTTTTATCCCCTAGGTCCTCACAGGAGTACAGTGTAGTCACAGATACCACAGTCCCTGCATTTAGTCAGTACGTATTTATCGAACATTTAAATTTTATGTGTGAGCTAAAATATCATAATGTAGGAGTAGACTTGGATCATATCCTACTGGAATTTATAAGCAAAAAAAAATGTTCCATAGACCTGTTAACATACCTGAAGTCAGTAGTGCATCCTGAGCTATATTTCAGATCTTTATACATCACTTTCCTACACATTTTACAATAGCAGAGTAGAAAGTTATTATAATGCAATGAGTTTAAATTGTGGGTGCGAAACTAGAAATATCTGAGGCTTTCTGCAATTGAAAATAAAAATCCATGAAAATTCTTAAGAATGGGACTGACTTTAACTAATAATAAATATGTTTAGTATTTGAGCAAGTCCTTATTTTCTGTGAATGAGAAGACCTCCAATTGATTCTGTTACAGTATTTTCAGTTCCAGTGCCTCTTGTTCTTGTTGTAATCTAGCTTGCAGTCTTATTGCCTTAGTTACAGTTTAAATTTGGTAAAAGTGTTCCATACATTCCACTGATCATGGGTCAAAATCTAATCATATTTATAAGGTTTTTAACAAGCTGTCCCCAACATACCTTCACAGATTCATACTCATTTGTCTGCATAAATAGATGGTCTAAACTCCACTAGTTCCAACCTGCCTACCTTTCTTACTATGTAAGTCTTACCTACTTTGATCTTCTGGATTTGCAAAATATTCCTTCTCAAGTTTGTGTTTATCCTGTCTTCACCAATTGAATGTTAATGTACAATTCAAAAGTCAGTTCAAGTACATTTTTCTGTGTTTTCCAAGTAAAATGAAGCATTTTTAAAATTTATTTACCTTTTATCTTTTCTTTGCATGGTCCCACATGCATATGCATTACCAACATTTAAATTTTCAAAAGTGCGTGAGGATCTCTTCTACTTGAGAATAAACATCTACAGAACAGCGAGCATTTATAGAAAGATGTAATACCATTTTTCATGCATATAAATCTAATGAGGAATGAATGAACAAAAATATATTAATAATTGATCCATGAAAATAAACAATAAATACATGTGTTGGAGGTGAGCACTTGTCTGCTTTCTGGTTTCTGAATTAATTTAGAGACTAGTCATAATAATAAAATATGAATCACAATGTTAGGTTTATTACACTAAATTAGAAAGGAAATTACAGGGAGTCTTGATTTTGACTTTCCTTTATAGCCCTTCACAAAAATCTTACTCATCCACAAACTGAACATATAAAAATGATGAAGTTCATCGTTAGGGTAAGACACTCTAAAATGACTTATTCTTTTTAAAAGAAAAACTAAAAGAAGAATTCAGAAAACATTTGCATGTAAATAGCTCAAAGAAGAAACGATAAAAAGAAATTAATCTCTTATGGAGTAAGAAAAAGACTAAACCACCTCCTAGTGCTTTTTATAAGACAGAACTTTCTAATAAATAGACTCAAAGAATTTGGGGGAAGATGCCATGTTTCTGTTTTTCAACTTAACAGTTGTCTTCCTGTATCTGTATGGAATGGATGTACCATGTCTCTGATTGAAAGTGAAGGAAAAGGAGTTAATAAAATTAATCTTATTTGGGTGAAGTGGAATAAGCCCTTTGTATCAGCTACTCAAGATCTGAGGTGGGAGAATTGCTAGACCCAAGAATTTCTAGTCAGCATGGCAAGATCCTAAGCAAAAAACTAATAATATAGTAGATACAGATTTGTTGCAAAATATTTGAAATTGAGCAAAACCTACTATTTTTATTCTTTAGTTGTAATAAGCCAGCAGTAGATCACATCACAACGGTAGGAAATGCAATCTACCATGCTAGAGAAACTTTCATTTGTCCAGAATGAACTCTTACATTCCCAAGATTAGAGTTTAAAGATTTTGCAAATAAATATTAAAGATATAGGTGAACATATGAGCACATACCTGTAAAACCAGCAGTATGGGAACCTGAGACATAAATATCACAGATTGAGCACAGCAAGGCAACTTAACTATTTATCAAGAGCCAGTCTTATATTTTAAAAAAAATGAAATTGAAATCAACTTGTGACATGGCTCATTACAAAGGCCATGGGTTGAATTTTCAGTTTTCAAAAAACCAAAATCAAACAAAACTCAGGATTTTCCTATAATACTTAGGACATATTTATATTAAGTGACTATTTGTCTGATATAAAAATTTAACTAGACTTCTTGTACATATTTCTGGAAATCTCACACGATAAAGAGAATGATAATTATCTCAAGAATTACTTGGTTTTCTGATCCAAAATTTCCATTTGACATTCGATTAGGAGGTCTTTTCTTCATGAATTATAAGACCAAGTTATTTAATTGTAAAATATTTCAGTAATCTTCTTGTGTTCCAAATATTTCAAAATCATGTTTTTTGGGGGTTTTTGTTTTTGTTTTTGTTTTCCTGACATACAAACATCTTAAGCTAGCACCTGCAGCTTGAGAAACACAAGAACATAAACAATTTTTAGAGTGGGAGAATTGTGGTCCCAACAAATAGATCTCAATAGTGAGTATTTCTTAGAAAAATAGAAAAGGAACAAGAAATACAATAACATTATCATCTTTCTATAGAGAAAGTTAAAATATAACATAAAGACAATCTTTAAATGTACTTGATTTTTTTTTTCTGGTACCAGGGATTGAACTCATGATCTTGTGCTTGCCAGGCAGGCACCTGTGCCACTGAGCTAAACCCCTGGCCCTGTACTTGATTTCATGATGTCAGCAAAATAGACTCAATAATTTGTAGTTAATGGGAAGGAAGTACAAGAATGGAAGAAAGCAGGGAAAACCAAAAGCAAAAGAAGGTTTTATAAACTATATGTACATATAATGAAACAACATCTATTGTATAATAATTATATTTGCTTGCTTAGCCAAGCTATTAACAGCTTGAACAGCTATTAAAATTTATAATATCAATATTGAGAGGGGGAAAGAAACTCCCAATCTTCAAGATGTCTGAAATGCCAAGTTCGTGTTCTCAAAAATCAAGGAATGAACTCTAGGGACAACAGAGGTTGACAGTAGGAAGAATTTACGGAGAGAAATAAAGCTTCTGTCTGAAAGGTAAGTTAGGGAACCTGGAAAGTGGGTTTCCCGCCAAATGTGCTTCTCAGAGGTGTTTTATTGAGTAAAGCCATAAGGTGAGGTAGGTTCAAGGTGGGACAGAACTATTATCAATCAATAAGATTATAAGTACAGTCATCTGGGTAATATTAATCCAATGGAAAAGCATAGGGTGGGTATGAGGTGGGACAAAACTGTGTTCACCCAATAAGTTTACAAGTATAGTTGCTTTGGTTATATTGATTAAATGGGGATCAAATGGGGAAACAAGTCTTATAGCAAGGTGTGTGGGATAGACAAGGACTTCCCTGGAAGGGGTGGCTAAGGAGGTTTGGTCCTCCACCCCAAGGTGATTGATGCATAATTAAAGTATCAGTCACTGCCGCTGTCCCTAGGGGAAGCACGTGGGTAAGCAGCTCTTTTTCTTGAACCCCTGTCTTCAGTGACCCCACCTGCAGCAACAGTTGTCTTCTGCATTGACCTCTTCAGGGCTCAATCCTGTCTGACTACCTATAATATTTCTACCTGATTTAGGTGTCTGTAATAACCTGGTCTGTCACGTTTTGATGTCTTTTAAAAAAAAAATCGGTACCCTAACTTTTACAGTACCTTTTAATTTACAGAAAAATCGAATGGAAGTTTCAAAAAGTTGCCAGCTAGTTCCTTCTCTCATAGCCTTCCTTCCTCCTTATCAAAATCTTACTCAGCTTGGTGCATTTGTTACCATCAATAAACACACACTGATATATTATCATTCAAGATCCATAGTTTACATTAGTTCATCCTTGGTATTATTCACTCTGTACTTCAATGACACAGATCCATCAGTGATATAGTATCACTTAAAAAAAAAGTTTCACCATCCTAAAAATCCCCCTGTAGTAGAAAGTGTGCCCCTTACCTCCCCAGCATACTTCAGTTGCCCAGGTGATAGCTCCTGTTGCAGTTCCGGTTGCTTCTTCTTAGAAACGCTAGTCTCCTGGTGCATAGCTGGTCACTAGGATGCATATCATAAGGGCCAATCAGAGATAGCCGAGTACTGTTCCTCCACTCTTCCCCTTTGTATCCCATGAAAACCTTCAGAGGCCTGACATTTTGAGGAACAATTGAGGACAGTTCCTGTCTGAATTTTTTTAAAAAATCTGCCTCCAAATCCTGGCGTCCTTTCGGTGTTTCTGCTTGCCTTGCCATTGCTCGCTCACTGTTTAACCTTCCTTCCTCTCATATTCTCTTAAATTTCATTTGTGTTCCTTAAGTCAATTCCATATGTGTGACAGTATGGTGTAGTAACAAAAGGAATAAAGTGAATTAACATCATAGTTTCAGAAACACATGGCATTGCTGACAGTTACATTTCTTTCAATATTACAGTTTTATATTTGCATACCTTATAAGCAGATTACATATGATTATAGGATGGTTGATTACAACTCAAGGGCAGTGGCACATTATCCTCTGATATTTGATTATGTTAAACATTTGCTCTGTACAGCTAGGGACAAATTTGAATTAATGTGCATTTTTTTTTGTGTGTAGATTTTTCCAAAGACAGTTCTTGATGCAATGAAAATTTCTCTTTCCTCGATATGTGGAAATCAGACATCCTATTCTATAGTTTTAGTGTTGGTTCTATGTTGCTTAGTTTCAAAAGGAAAGAAAAAAATATATATATATATATACTTAATTGAATTTAAATTAAAATGGGTCATATGCATGAAAGTAAATCCAATAGATTTGCTAATTTTTTACCATCTAGCCTATAAATTTTATATTATATGTATGTTACTATAAATCCTCTATAAACTTTTAGGACCCTTATATATTTCAATACATGTAACAAAAACAATCCTGATGTCTTTTATTCAGTATTTTATCAGTAGACCTAATATAAAATATACTTAATACATAAAAATATACAATTAATAACTTCTGTCCATTTTATAGTCAGTCAATTCCCAGTCAATGTACAGGGAATGTGTGGCCATAAAATATTAAACATGTTCTACTACTCTCTTCTGAAATATACATCTACGTCTAAAATATAGAAGGGACTTTAAGTAGTACAAACTCATAAAAATATAAATAATGGCAGAAGATTAAAATCAAATGATCAATATTATGAAAGCCTCTAATCAAGTGAATTAGTGGTAAGAGAGACATCCCAAGATATTTGAATCTTTTGTCACTGGGTAAGAAACAAACAAACAAAAAATCCTATTTATTCCTCACAATTCTCAGAAGCCTTGCGAGTTGATGTCACTAGGAATTGCTAAAAGAGGCAGCGAAGGTCATGGTCAAAGCAGGATGTTTGCTTGAAGCAACAAGAAGACCAAAAGAATGACAGTTAGGCAACTTCCTCTTGTCTACCCAAGCTGAATGTCAGTGTGTCCCGCACCCTACGTTGAATCTCAGATACAATTAAAAACAAGTACAACATGACAATTAGGTGGACTAATCAGGCAGACTGATTAGGTAGACAATCAGGTAAAACATTAAAAAATATTTACATATTCTATGCACACTTTATCCATTGCTTTGCTCTCATAAATCTGTCAGCCAGCTCTGTACTCTGCCGGCTAGTGATTCAAAATTCTTTTATGCAGATTATAAATACTTCAAGAGGAAAGACATGCTGTTACAATGAGTCTCTCAAAGAAACAATAAAATCACCCCCATGGTCAAGTGCAAATGAATCAACATCCACCAAAGTACGCAGAGTATCTATTCAGTTTTTTACTTCACTAACATCCTTGTAAATAGCAAACAAAACTCATCGAACTACTGGAGAATTTCGTTAACATACTAGGGGTTAAATTCAAGGTAAGTAGGATAATATGAAGGTAGCAGATACTATGGAAATAGAAAAAAATCTTCAAAATGATAAAGAAAATCCTGTTGTAATTGTTTGCTGAATGATCTGTACCATGAAGATGAGACTATAGCAAAAGAACAAGGAAATTTTGTTGGAAAATAAAATACATATTTTTTGAAACAGCAGAAGAGTTTAAAGATTATACTGAAGAAAACTTTAGAATGGAGGAAGAAAACACATAGTTATTGGAAATAGAAAAAGATAAATTAGTAACAGCAGCAATTTAAAAAAACCTTTAAACAATAAACATTTAAAATAGATAATTAATGAACTTAGATAAATCAAACCAAAATAATCAAGAGCATTCTCTAAAGCAAAAGACATGAGTTCTCACATTGAAAATACCCACTAAGTATCCAATAGGGTTGATAAAAATAAATTCCCCAATATCAGATACCAAAAACTCTAAGTTTAAATGACATACAGAATTTTTCAAGAGAAATAAAACAAGAACCTCAAATTTAAGGTGACAAAATTAAGAATGCTTCAATCTTCAGATGCAGAAAAAAGGGAATTCATACAATGTTGGTAACAATGTAAATTAGTACACCCAATGTGGAAAAACTAACAGAAATTTTTCTAAAAACTAAAAGTAGAAGTACCATATGGCCCCATAATTCCATTTGGAAGCATATATACAAAGGAAATGACCTCAACATACTAAGGTGATATTTGAACTCCCATTTTATTGTTGCAATTTTCATAAAGAACCAAGATACAGAAAGAATCTAAAGGTCCATCAAGTATTAAAAAGGCAATATAGAAAATACATACAATGGAATACTATGAAGCCATTAAAAATTCTGTTATTCAACATGGATATATCTGGAGTATATCATGATAAATGAAATAAATCAGGCACATAAAAACAAATGTTCTAGCCTTTTATAAAGTTGAACCTGTTAAAGTAAAACAGTGCTATCAGAGGTGGATATAGACAGAGGGAATGCTAAATTGTTGAACAACAAGCATAAAGCTTCAGTTAGGAGAGCAAATAGGTTTTAAGATCTACCATACTGTAGGGTGACTCAAGTCAATAGTAATGTGTTGTCCATTTCACAGTAACTAAATACATTTCAAATGTCTCACAACAAAAAATAATAAATGAACAAGGCCATGAATGTGCTTATTAGCTTGATTTATTCATGCTAGATTATAAAAGTGTATCAAAATATCATCTTGCATCTCATAAATATATAAAATGTAAAAAGTACAAAATGTACAAAATGATTTGTTAAATTCAAATAGTTCTATTCCTAGGGTTTCTATTCATAAAGTTTCTAACATGGAATCCATTTACTTTAGAATTTGGTGGGAAAGCTTTAGTAGCAGTGTTGATTTCTTTAATAAATTATTAAAACAAATATTTTTAATAAACTATAAATGTTATATCATTTAAATATGTACAATTATTCTAAAAATAAATCTGAAATAACAATAAACAATAATTATTTTTTAAAATATCAACACTTGCACAGAGATTGGCCTTCTAAATCCTAACATAAATGGCTTCTATATTAGAATTCTGCAATCATCAAAACTATTAGAGGATTTGAGAATTGTATACATTACTTAGATTTTTAAACACCAAATCTTAAACACAGTAACATGAAGTTACTGGTGATTCTCAGTAATAAAGGAGGAACTTACTGTGGGATATAAGAAAGAATCCAATTTAGAATTTTTAATGAAAGTTCCTAACAAGTTGTCATTTGTATAATGTAGAATAGACATGAAATTATTAATATAAAGAAGATTACATTTCTCTATTATTTTTCTTCTAGGAGTTCAATGCCTGTTCCATATAATTGTATTGAGGTTGGATTAAGATATTTGGTAAAGAGTTCAACATTAAATAAGTAAAAAATAAAAAAGAAGAAATTACTAACTACAGAGAAAACATTCATTCAGAAGGGAAAATATCATAAACTACCCATAACATATAGTTCTGCTAATAACACTTATGACATTCTCATAGTTATAATGTCAACACTGAATATGTCAAACAAAATTAAGGAACAAATATTTCAAGACAGATACAGTTTAGGACAATGAAGAAGATTTAAATCTTTCTGTTTTCACTGTAAGGAGGTAATTTCTATGAAAAATAGCCAAACAAAACAGAATCCCCAAATATAAGCAGCCAATAAATTTTCTTTTTTGAGAGATAGAAGGAAACAAAATCAATGAGTTGATTATACACCCTACAGTGGCTGTCGAGACTTCCTCTGTTCAATGCTTCTTTAACTCATAGGCCTCGTTTCTTCCCATTGTCACCCTTGTTCACCCCACTGCACATAAAGTGGGCATTCACTGTGCTAGGAACATCAAGGTCTTTGCAGTTGAGGTTTTGATTTTTCCTGGAATCCTTCAAGTTTTGTTCCCCTTCATTTCTTAATATCTCTCTTCAGCATTCATTATCACCTAATAATACAGTAAATATTTTGTTTGTTTATTTATTGAGTGGTTTGGTACTGGGGATTGAAGTCATGAACTTGCGCTTGCCAAGCAGATGCTTACACCACTGAGCTAAAACCGTGGCCCCAAATACTTAGTTTATTATCCAGTATAATATCTGATATCCTGGTCCACTACCAGCTGACAAATATTTTTCACAAGCTCCATGTGAAAAGTAGCATATATTTTTCATTATTGTGCCTCCAGTGCCTGAAGAGCTTATGTGACATACATTAAATGTTTAATATACAAGTGTCTAGACTATTACATAGTAGTAAGTGAACTAAAAAAAGAAAAATGATGAATTCATACATGTAATAAAATTCCTTTCTAAGTACTTATAATGTCAAAGTAAAAGAATAATGTCATTTTAATGTTAAAATAATATTGAATCAATTATATTTGGGGTTGCAAGAATTCCTTATATTATAGGAGATAGAAAAATATTACCACAGAAATGAAAATGTTATTGGAAAAATAGAAGAATATTGCAATTCTTCTGTGTAATTTATAAGACTTGCTCTGATTTTCAAAAGGAAATTTTAAGAGAGAAGAGTTTTGAGATCTGAGCTATTTTTTCATCTGACATTTCTTGCAAGATTCCATTTTGTTGATAGTTTCATTATGCAGAATGTTATTGTCATTCTGAAACAGTTTGTAGATATATGCCATTATAGAGCGTGCATGCATAAATAAGCATATTATTAATAATCAATGGCAATTAGCACACAATACACTTCCTCTTAAATTTAATTATATGCTTGATTAAGAGTGTTGTGGTGCTCAATTAAAATAAGAAGGTCCAATGATACTTAATTCTCTCTTTTATTGATATTATAATCCTAATAACTGCAGCCCTCACTCAATCCTTGCATAGCCCCCTATTAATTTTAATCAGAAGAATGCTTGCTCACTGAATAAAGCCTGAAATGCAATTGGTTATGGCATGTCAGGGAAAACTGTATGTAGTCTGACAGAGGAAAAGTCTAGCACAAGCAACTGAACAGAGATAAATGTCATAATTGCTTCCAATTAGTTTTTCATAGCTTTGGTGATGTAAATCTTACCATAGTATACTATGAACTATATCCAGTAACAAAACTAGTTAGCATGAGTTATGGATATCCGCACTTCAAAGGGTGAAATATATTCTAAATGTTAGTATTGCAGGGAAGACAAATGAACTGAAGCAACGCAGATGTATCACTGGGAAACCTTTGCCACTGTTAAATGTTATGTGATTTCAATGGGATGAAATCAGAAACATTCAATAAACTCAAGGTTCATAAATACATCCTTTCTGGGGAAAATGAGTTCATGCATAAATGGCCATCTTTTCAGCATGAAACAAGCAGCTATTAAATGAACATTAGAATGCTGTAATATCAAGAAACTCACAATGGAGTTAAAAGTCATGGTGAGTTCCCATTAATTCTCCTATGCAGCCTAAATAAATCTCACTAATGAAGACAATACCACAACAGAAACTGAAGTATTAAAAGCCTCATTGGTCACATAATAATGACTGACAGAGATAGAAATGAAAGCTAGAATTATTTGATATCATTCGTGGAACTTCTACTCCATGGCATTGTCTAGTGATAAGGTCAAGTGCAAAGGTGTAAACAAAGCTGGAACAAGTCCTTCTAGTCGCTTTAAGTTTTTCTTCAAAGTTACAGACCTGTCTGTGAAGGGAGGAAAGGGTAAAAATCATTCTGGAAGCAGAAAGCAGTCAAGATTCACTGCGTCCCTTGCCATCCTGGAAAGTGTTTAGACTCAGGCTTTGCCTCCCCACCATGATTGTTCCCACCAGGATCATTGTCTTAAGCTTTACCTCTGTAAGAGATCAAGAATGTTTCTTTCTTTTTTTTCTTCAAGGAGATTGTGAAACAATTTGGGACTTCTATTTTCTTTTTGGATCTCTCTCATACTTGGAATTAAGCTATTTTTTAAAGAATGAAGAATAAAAACCATAATGAAGAATTTCAAAACAAAATAATAGATCAACAATGCTTAATATATTGTCTATTGTCATCTTCAAAATAGTTTTTCAGATTACAAGATATAGGAATTAAAACATGATCAAACAATGGAAGCACATACCATTCTTTTTGATGAACAAATAGTATGGTTATCTATATTGTATATTTATATATGTATATATTTTATACATATATATTATTTTCCCTTTTTTTGTTTTCTCCTTTCCCCTATTCCAGTTTTTTCCTTTTGAGAAGTTTCTTTCCTTTTTAATTTCACAGTATCTTTCACATTATGGATCTCATTTACTCTTTCAGTCTTTTACACTAAGGAGACAATATGATATTCACAAAAGTCTTCTTTCACTTATGAGTATGGTCTCAAGTTGCATCCATTTATTTATTAAAAAAAACTCAAGTTTATCCTTTTTTATAACCTACTAGTACTTTTTTATTCATTTGGTGATTGACGGGCATTTGGGTTGTTTCTGAGAGTTTTGCCATGAATTTGAATTGAATTCCACCAGGTATATGCACTTATGTGAAAATTAAACATAGAATTTAAGCACAAGTAATGGCCTGGTAGGGTCTGGGTACTGATTTAATTGCCACTGTTGCAATTTCACTGCAGCATTGTGCACTGTTACCCAGATTCCTGAGGATGAATCATAGCTCATGTCTGTTGGTTTTTGAAGGGACTCTCCCTGATCCTCGAGTTGTAATTTCATTTTTTTCTAGTTGTTTTCCACTGTTTAGAATCTCGGGGTGAGGAGGCAGAGACTCTAGTTAAACTCAATTCCAGCAATTAGCGTCTGGGTCCTTTTAGGTGGCTAATTCCCTTAGTCCAGAGGCAGAACTTTCTAAGAGGCTATAGAGCCTCTTAGAAACTGTATCACACTCTTTTATACTTAGAAAAGGTGATTTAAAAAGAACTTATGGCTGCAGTGAAATACTTACATTGATTGTGATGTATTAAAAATAAAAATCTAAAAAATATGCCATTGCTTTGTGGTCAAGAGTAGGAGCAAGGAAACGCTTGTGTTATGAGTGTGATAGGAAGGGAGTTCTGTGTGCTGTGGTGACGTTTGATGGGGTGGTTTCTTATGAAGATGTGAAGGGGGAACCACTCAGGTTCTCACTCAAAAGGGTGAGGTTTAAAAGAGCATGGGAAGGGGTGCTGACTGGACCCGCCTGCCCATGGTAAGTTTTTACAGCGAAGTGATCAGGCATAAGTGGCTATTTTCAAGGAGAGTGGAGAAAAGAGACTTTAGAGTTGGTGACTTATGGGTTAGAGAAACCAGATTCTTCAACAGAGCAAGAAATATTGATTATCAGAATCTCCCATTAAATTTCTTAATCCAAGGATGGAAAGTAGCCGTGGGATCAGAATAAAAGAAAGAATGTTACATTCCTGGCTAAACTTTTTTCAGATCAGTTCAAAGTAGCACCAATTTATAAGACAATGTGATACAACATTAGGGCAAATTGGTGCTTGAGGGTACAGTTCATTTTTACATAAAAATAACTACTGAGTTACAGGAGGGAGTTTTAGACAAACTCTAATTTCTATTAAGTATATTGGAGGGGGTTTTAGCCAAATAATTTCCATGACTTATCTGCATAACTTTTTATTGTTCAACCCCTAAGACAATTTTAAATATCAAATCTGCATTAAACAAATGTTGAGCTAGACATTCCCAAAGATAGTGTATTCTACTAAACACAAAGAATGTGGACATGGAAGATTTTCAGGGGAAAATTTAACTCACAGGACAACTGAGGCAGACCAGAATCTACCAGAGCAGATTGTTGTTAATAACTCTTGTCTAACAGGATTAATTTTCATGCCCTTGGACTGTGAAATATTTTATGTTCTTCACTTTCTTACATGGTAGTTTATTTATCCTGACTCTGTCTTCTGCTCATCCAAGTCTCTGATCAGTAAGAAACTACAGTTGGCCTTCCTGAAAAACCACAAACAGCACCACGAAGAAAACCTGGTGTGCATTTCCTAGGAATTCTGGGAATGAAGTAAAATACAGTCATGAAAAAGGACTTTGTCAGCAGTGAGATCGAGGGAGGATGTGTTTATTTCCCTACCATCACTTAGTCAATCCCAGTTTGAAGGCAACATTTGCAGCAATCCAGGATTAATTTGCAGGCATGGCAGCAAGGATTACAGAGCAGCAGAATGGAAGAAATCTAGGTCCCTGATGACCTGAGGCTTACGCCTCTTTGCTTAAGTCTCTATCTCTAGAGACCTAGAGATAAATAAATAATCGATATTTTATTTCAGCCATTTCATTTGGGGTCTTAAGGCAACAGTAGCAACAGCAGCAGCAGTACCTCAGCAATAATCTCCAAAAAGCTAATTTCAAGTCTCTCCAAAGTGTGACCTCCCAACATTTTTCTGAAGTTCATTTTGTATTTTTTCGTATGTATGGTGTCTACCAAAGCCAATCTGTTTTGCATGCTGCCTAATGTGCATAAGCATGTTCCTCTGTGGAGGTCCTACTCACATGATTTGTTTGACTCTTCTCTTGACTCCTCCCCAACTAAAATTCTACATATTTCATACACCATCTTTCTTCTGTATAAATATATATGTGTAATTGCCCTCTTAAACTTTTAGTTTACCAAATGAGGTTTATTTTTTAATCTTTAGAAGGTGATATTATGCATGTATTATCATTCCAACTGAGCTATACGTTCCAGTAAGATAGAAATGGTGTCATATTCATTACACCTCCTTGACATTTATGCATTCAGGTTCAATAATTGTTTAGTGCTGGATTCATTTCTAAAATACAGTGCCATCTCTCACTTATATGTGATGATTATATAGTTCAATGTTATTCTTAATCAGTTTAACACATCTCTTAAAGAACTAAATTACTTTTATGCCAAAGTTTTAATACAGATATTGCCCCAATTCTGTCAAGAGTCAGAGTCTCTTCATATTTTTCTGTTAATCTGAATCAAGCTATCAAGTGTTACCCTATGCTAGCTGTGGTATTTTTACATTTTTAGAAATTTTAAAGGGAGTGTGACATCTAATATGCTTCCTCTTCATATTTTTGTTACATTTGCTTTGGTAGTGAATCATTATAACTTTTTTCTTATTTTATGGTATTTCCCCTCGACTATCTTAATACATTGGTAGGTAATTTACAAAACAAAAATAAAATTCTTATAAGTTCAGGTTTGGAGGTAAAATTATCTTATACATTTCTTTCCTCAATAGATTGCACCTCTTGAGGTATACAAGGCATAGATATATGAACCTGAAAGAAAATTAGTTGTCTAATTCAAAAACCAAAATAACTTACCAGTAAATATCTGTTTTCAAAGGCCATGCAAATGATTTTCCACACAATATTTGAAAATTAATTTCAATCTGACTCAAAATGCTTTCCTGTATCACCAGTGGGTCCTACCTATGTGCTCTGTTATTAACAGGATGATGTCACCTAGATAGCAAATATTTCTATGTTTTTGAAATTGTAATTTTTTTTACATCTTCTTACTTCCTTTCCTTATAAATATATCCAGCTGACCTGAAGACTTGCCTTACTTAACATTTTTAAAGTGTTGAGTCAACAGACTTTTTTCCTGCCACTTGAAATACATTTTAAAATTTTAATCAGCATTCATCCAACCACTCCTATCAATCTAGTACTTTTCTTTTAGACAGAATAGCTAAGTTTTTTTCCATTTTTTCCATCCACCAATAATTTATGTGGATTCTCTATCATTAAGTTAAAATGATGATTAAAAAAAATCATTGCAGTTGTTCTGACAGTTAGAAACTCTGAACTTTTGAAGGTTTCACGATCACTTGCAATTGTTAAAAATGGCTTCCTGTGTGTTCCTTGCATAACATCACAGTGAGGTCACGGCTTGACCAGAAGCTTAGGAATCATGCTCACGGACAGGAAGTGCCCGATAGAGGAAATCGCATTTTCTTGGAGGAGTATAGTTAGGTGATTTGATTCAACAAGATCACATGTAGCCGCTGTCACATAGTCCTTATTATGATCCACGTTTAACTCCCGGTATAACTACAGCTTTGTTCGATACCAGCTGTTCCAATCTGTTGTTTTGTGTTTAAATATTTGCTCTGACAGTTCTGTGGGTTGATCATCTTTTATATGTTATTAACAAAAATAACTAGCAATCCCCTTTTCCTTGCCCATCACACAGGTTTTCATGATGAAAACCTGATACCCAAAGATGAGTCTGATGATCCGTTCTCTGGGTGTTCAGCTTACTGGGGAGAAAAAATGTATAACGAAATAAATTCCATTCGGTTGTGCATGGTGGAAGAAAATTCCAGGGAGACGTAAGAGATGCAATAAGTGACTCATAATATCCACAAAATGTTTACTCAAACCCAAAGGCCAAGTGTATCCTCAAACTGAACCATTCATATCTTACGTGAATGAGATGGTTCAGTGTCTATAACAGAGAATATTTTGTGTGACTAAAAG
The DNA here is from genome assembly GCA_004027455.1 of Hydrochoerus hydrochaeris. Classification (NCBI taxonomy): domain Eukaryota; kingdom Metazoa; phylum Chordata; class Mammalia; order Rodentia; family Hydrochaeridae; genus Hydrochoerus; species Hydrochoerus hydrochaeris. The sequence continues at coordinate 160,518 of PVLA01002673.1, forward strand.
TTAGAAAAAGTATTAGTTTGTTCAGTGCTTTGAAGTGGCTGAGTGGTACTAGGTGCAAAACATTTTGCTTCAGTTTGATGTTATGTACTCCTAAGTTATTTTTAATCATCTAGGAAATAAAACTCTGAGATTAATTTTCTGTAGGAAGTACAAATAACTTGATTTTTACTTCCTTTAGTAGGTATAATTTTACAATGTTTTAAAGCATTGTTAATTGATCTCAGCAGGATAATTCATCTGTTTGATGGAATAATTATGCAATTCTAGTCATGTTGTCTTTTATCCTTTCTTTCAATTTTTCATTCTAATTTTTAAGGTCAGGTTTTCTTCTACATAATTTGCACAATATATTGCCTTTCACAACTATCCATGTGCTCCAAACAAATTGAGGATTTTATTTTTAGAGTCAAGGTTGTTTTAATAGGTGTATTAGTATAAGTCACTCTTGTTTTGCTCAATTGTTTGATAGAGTTTTATTGAGTTTCTCTGAGGAAATCATGGCAAAAATTGTATCCCCCTGTAGTGCTATATGGATGTTGTCTATTAGGATTTAATTTATATTTTAAACTTCTTAGTTTTTTAACTTACCTGGATTTTGTTAGCTGCAATATATTGAATGTATTACTTGTTAGTTACTGTGCCTGACATAATACTTATTATATCATACCAATCAACTGTTTAAATAAATGAATTAAGAACACCTATGGTTGATGTTTATCAATTTGGTTATACAGTTTTCTATCAAAAATTAAGATGAGACCTACAGTTTCATTTATGATTTAGAAGCATTTGAATTTACTCATGATTACTCATAATTAAATTACTGAATTTTGATTTTATGAAGACATAAAGAATTACCTAACATTAATTAGTATTCAATAAAAATTTAATACCTATGGTACTGTTTCTAATAGACAAAAACAATCACATCTAGTGTAGAAGTATCCAATACAAAATTGATTATAATTATAATAAAGCTTCAGTCTATTGAGCTAATAACATTTGTCAGGTATCGAATGTTTACTCAGCATATCACTTACATGAATTTTCCTGTGATTATATCAGTGGCCTTTTAAAGTTAATGTTTTGGTATAAAAATAATATGTACACATCATTATTGTAAAGTTAGTGTAAATTAACACAAAGTTAATGTTTTTGTATGAAAAGATCATCCTTTTTATAGCTGAGTAATATTCCATTGTATAAAAATGCCACATCTTTTTCATCCACTCAGCAGTAGATGGGCATCTTAGTTGTTTCCAAGATTTAGCTATCACAAATTGTAAGGCTGACTTTTCAAATAGTTAATTCAGAAATCAAGGAAGGCAACATTGCCTTTTCTGATACGTATCACAGAGCAACATTAAAGATAACTCCAAAGAACTTCTGATGAATAAACTAGCTTGTGCCACTTGCCAAATAATGTATATTTTAAAAGTAATATTGAAAAATATTACTAAATATTTCCCTCTACAACAAAAGTCAGTATTTAAAATTTGTCATAGTATTCCCCAAGCTATGTTTCTGTATCAGAAATGTTTTATATTTAGAATGTTGTCTGTTGTCAAAATACTATTTGTTGATAATTTCAATATCTTTAAGGCACGATGATAAATAAAATATGATTTTTTCTAGCTAAAATAGATCAATTTTAATCTGACTAAATCATCTGTTATGGATAGAGTAGTGAATACACAAAGGATGTGTGAGCTGTTCAGAGACACTTTGAGTTCTATGTGTTGCAGTTATGACATGATGAGAGAAGAGGATGATCCTGGAGCCTTCATTAGTGCTCATTAGAAGCCATGATTTCTGTCTTCTTTTGGGACAGTGAGAAACTTCAAAATCAGTTTTGGTGTGAACCATGATCCTTTACCTAGGCCTACTGACACCCATTTGGTAAAGAAAAGTAGAAAAAGTTTGCCTGCTCTTTCTTTCTTTCTTTCTTTCTTTCTTTCTTTCTTTCTTTCTTTCTTTCTTTCTCTCTTTTCTTTCTTTCTCTTTCTTCTTTCTTTTCTTTCACTTTTATTTTAATTTTAAAATGTAAATAAAAACTATGACAATTTCAAAACAAAATAATAGGAGATTAGCACGTTAATATGTTGCATATTGTTACCTTCAAGGTAGTTGTTCAGATAAGGAGACATAGGTGTAAAAAACTGATCAAACAATCAAACAATGAAAGTACAAATCATTCTTTTTGATGAAGGAACAGAGATTAGTAGCAGGCTTTCTTTTTGTATCTGTTTGTAGTTTTAATCTGGGCTCATGTCACTTCTCAGTTCTGCATGGTGGCGTGCTGATCATTAGTGAGTATTTGCCTAGGATCAGGCCAGACAGGGTTGAGGAGCTCTGAATTTATGGGATCTCAACCCTCTTCAGGACTGAGGATACCAAGCTAAGTGGTTTACAGGGACATCAGCTACACCTGCAAGTCTGCAATCATTGTCTCAAACTTGTGATCCAGAGGATTCCAGGAAAGGCAGAACCCCCACGGGAAACCAGCACTCGCAGAGACTCTTTCTCTGCAGATAGAACCATCCCTCAGGCATAAAGATTCCACAACTGAGAACCAATCAACCAACCCCAGCTCACCAGCCAGCCCTGAAAATTTGGCCTCTTGCCTGTGCCATGGATCAGTCTCAACCCTATGGCAGAGTGTGCCCCCTTTAGCTACCTACCTGAGCTCTTCCCGGTCTTCCCTCTAACCTTCTAATCAAAGCCTTTTTCCTATAAATCTGTGCTGTAGGTTTATTTTTGATTTTTACTAAAAGCAAGGACCCACGACAGCTAGTGACAAAAGTCTTCAGATTCTTTTTTCAGTGATCTTGTCAATTTGCCAAACTGCTGACTGAAGTGTTTCTGTTTTATTTATAAACATGACCTCATGACATAGATTCCAAGAATAAAATCCAAATGAGGCTGCAGTACAGAAAGGTTTATTTATTCCACTTTAAAAACAATTGATTAGTACTCAGCACTATAGTCGAAATAATTTGAGTGTTTTCTCCTGTACTCCAATCTTATTTTAATATTTGCACGACGGACTAGGAGATAATAATTTTTCTGGTTCTATTATTGTTTCATTTACATTACATAAAGCTGTAGATCAGTATTCAAAAATCATTTGCTAATCAAAGAAATGATAACTACTGTCTATTCAACAACTCTACTTTTAGATGTAATTTACATCAGAAACATACAAGTAATAGCATGAAGTACCAATCTTGTATATAAATTTAGTTACATAAACATTCTTCATCTTATTGCTTATATCTCTTTTCCTTAACAGTGATTTTATAGTAGTTAGACTTGATATAAATACTTGAAACATATATTATTAATATTTTATTTTGCTTTATTGAAGTTGGTCAGATATTTTATTTCTGATAGTCAAATTCTGGACAATGTTCAAAATTAGTATAACCTGGTAATTTCTGAAATTGTTCCAAATTAAAGATTAATTTAATTCAAAAGCTCAGTATGCAACACTATTCTTAAAATAGCAAGACTAAGAAGTGATGTTAAATCAGAATAGATTTGATAGTAGATTATATAATTCTTCAGGTAATAATATATATTCCTTGTCTCCATATCTCATAATGACAGTTTAAAGAGAAATCCCAAACTGAGAAAAATCACAATTCATGGGCAGTGGTTGAGAATTAGAATGTATTAAAGCTGAATGTGACATTCCTGAACTTTCTTCATGAGTTACTCAGTTGGCAAAAGATAATGAGTAGATGATGTTCTTATTTGTGAAAGTAATAAATATGGCCAAGCAACAATAGGACTTCCTGAAAGTGAAGATCAGCCATGTTGACAATTATCTTCTTCTGATTTTACTGCAAAACAGCCTAAGTATTTTTTTAAACCAGTGTATGGGTGTAGAAATAATTCAGCCATAAAGGCAGGAAATGAGGCCATCTATTAAAATTCCATACAGTATTACGGTGCATTCAGGCTGCAATTGATCTGTTTTCCATTTTTGCTTTACATACTCCTTCATTCTGGGTAGCTTTGTTTGTTCTTTTAACTCAATGTTGAATCTGAGTATAAAAGCTAGCATTTTCTTCTCTTTCCTTTTATTTCCCTCATCTAAGTACTGCCTGTGAAATAACTTGGAAACTACTTTCTCTGAGATATATAACTTTAAGATAATTGAAGTCTTGACCTTAATTATTTTTAGAGAGAGGAAAGGAGAGGAGGGGATTGATTATAAGGCTAAGAGTGGTAGTTTCATTAAAAGTATTTCCTTTGTTATTACTATATTCAAAGGGTTGAGCTCTTACTCATTTTATCAAAACTTAATAAACTTATCATCTACTGCAGCAAACATCTCATCTATTAATCAAATGCATTTTCTAAAAAATGAAGTATTTCTAAACAAACTACTGTTTAAGTTAAGGATTTTTGAAAGAAGGTGCTTAAACTCTACATAAAACACATTTATTTAAAATTTTACTGGAAATGTCCATACATCACATGTGTAGGAGAAATAGTACGGTGAAACATTAAAACAGCCTTGTTTACTGACATTTTTAAATACTTTTCAAATATTAGTTTATGATATATTACTAAAGTAATTGTCTAGTGTTTATAGAGACCATCAACATATAACAAATGTTAGTCAAGTTTTTCACTTTTATAGGCTTTAGAACTCTAAAATATGTGGTTTCTTACTCTAATATTTTATTTCTAAAGTATATATACAGTTTCCACAGATGTCTGGTTGTCAATTAGTGTTTTTAAATTAAATCAATCACTGAAGCTTTTTCTCTCACTCAAGTTGGGAAGCTTATAAGCAAAATTAATGTTAAATTTTTGAAGTATTTTCCAAATTATTATAAATTCATTAAGGATAGAGATAAAATTTTGAAATGCATATGCTGTTTTTATGCCTAGTTAGTCAATGATTTTGTAAACTTTTACCTACATATTATGAATCACTTTGTATTTTAATATTTTACTTTATATTGCATTAATATTTTCAATATTACTGTAGCTTACAATATTTTATTTAATGTAATGATATTTCAAGAAACTTACCAACTATGAGTGTGACAAATATAAAGAGAAAATTGAAAATACCTCACATTGCATTACAATGTCATTTTTACCTTCTTATTTTAGAAAAACAATAAAGTTCCTTTATAGTCCTATTTAGTTACCTTAACTACTTATGAGACATGCTATAATTCTCAAAAGAAATTAATAATTATAAATTATTAATTAAGCCATCAATTTTACTCCAATTGAAACAGTACCTTTTTCCATTAATCTATTGATTTAGTGATTATCAATTATATTATGAAGGCAATATATTGGAAAAATTGGAAAAAGGAAGAATAATTCATTCTTAAATTCATTAATCTGTAAATTCTGCCATTTTTATATATTTCATCTATTTTTAAAGCTAAAATACTTTTTATATACTGAAAAATTTTAAAAGTCTCTTATATTTGTATACTGGTTTACCTTTAATCAACTGACAAAGTAAAAAAAATACATAAAATATTCTGATCAAGTGTTTTGCAGACATCATACTGATCTAGTTAAAATACCACTCTATGACCTATGCATTTTAGGTTAAACTAATAATAAAGTTATAAAATTGTGTGAACTTTTTAAAATAAAAAACAAGGTTATACTCTACTATATTATTTTTGCTTAAACATAAAAATTATTTCCTTAAGATATGTATTTATTCTGTACAAATACTTAGGACTTAGGGTTAAGTAAAAGCACCAAAGTACTGAGGATCACAAAAATGAAAATGGGTTTGTCTATTACTAAGTCATGAGGATGTAATTTTTAAAAGTCCTGTAAAAATATTCACTACAGGTTTTTTTCTATATTCCTCTGTTATATGTATTGAAATAGAAGATATTTCTTTTTCTGGGATTCTTTTTAAAGGAAAAATGTTATCACTATATATAATGTTATAAATTTAAAATATTCAAGTATTTTTTCTCTCTCTCTATCTTTCTCTTTGTCTCTTCTGTAGAATTGCAGAGCAGCTCTTGTGGAAACCCTGGAGTTCCACCTAAAGGTGTATTATATGGTACCAGGTTTGATGTTGGGGACAAGATTCGCTACAGCTGTGTAACTGGATATATCCTTGACGGCCACCCTCAACTCACCTGCATAGCCAACTCAGTTCATACAGCCTCGTGGGATTTTCCTGTTCCCATCTGTAGAGGTAAAAACAAAACAAATCGAGCTGTATTTTTATAGATTGAAAATTTGCTTGATATAATGGAAACACATTACAAGAATTGCAATTAGCTAGTATATTTAAAAAAACATTTGCTGTTTGCTCTTTCTACAGAATTTGAAATATATATATGTCATATACTGAATGTCAAGTATAAAATAATGGTACATTTTTGTCAATACATTGGTAAGAGCCTGAAGTACATCTCAACATTTAAACATACATTTATATATACACAATTGATACATATGTAAATCCATATTTTAGAAATCTATATGGAGTTCCTAATGTTTAGAAACTTAATTAGGCTATCAGACGAATTATATTGCTTTCATTGAGAAACACTGACTAGATCTCTAATTATTTTAAATATTTATAATAGAGAAATTAGTATAAGAATTATTGACATCGATCCTACTGAATAGCTGTTTTAAAGATTCCAGAAAGATTGTGTTATGGGGAAATACAATAAGCTACTTACCAACCAGGACAAAGATTTAAAGTACAAAGCCTGGAAAATAGAACATGCTCAACCTTCACTAAATATTTAGACTAATTGTGCCCACAGAAATTCTGACCAAATTTGTTTCTTTCCTAATGTGTTTTATTTTACTTATATTTTTTCACCCATGTTTGTACAGCACCTCTACGAATGTAAATAATGATGTCCAACTGCATATCTAAATTATTACATTTCTCCCAAACATGTGACCATACATGTATGTGGAAGTTACCTGGGGAATTAAGACACAGCTAAAGTGTTATTTCATGTTTTTCAATTAGCATGTTAATTACCTCAGAAAATCATCAATAATTTCAGTCTTATTTATCTTGTTTCATCAAGAAAGCAGAAATCGTAAGGTTATTAGTTTCGTTCATCATAAGTATTAAATAAGACAGACTATATCTGCCACTTAGTGAAAATTCTGTTATGCATTTTTTACATATTTGGTGTTGGATTTTTTCATTATTGTTGTTGGTGTTTCTATTACTATTGCTAGTAATAGCAGTTCAGTAACTGCTTTTGTTACTGTAATTTTTGTTACTACTATTATTAACTATCATTTAGTTTAACATTAAACATGTACTAAGAAATTTAGAGACATTTATCCCCCTTAAGTTTCACAAGTACTAAAGCCTAGGTATTTCAAAATTCTTATTCAAGATTACTCAGCTAATAAGCATGAGAAAATATGGAAGTCTTGAGATTCCATTCTATTTACAAGCTGACAAATTTCTCCGCCAATTTTACGAATGGTGATAAAAGACTTAAGGTTTTTTGGTCAAAAATTAATGATAGTTTATTGTAACAGGAACAGGATTCATGCCAGATTTCCAAACCCCAATTTTTACAAAATAATATAAAATATGAGATAATATAGGCATACTATGTAATATAGGATATAGAGGCTGAGTTTAGAAACTTAAATCTTTTACAATGAGTAGCAAGCATTCCTATTTTTTGTTTATTTGTTTGTTTGCTTGCTTGCTTTTCTGAGACAGGGTCTCACTGTATGGTTCAGGCTGGCCTTGGGCTGGCTTCATAGTCCAGGCTGGTGTCGAATTTGCAAGGATCCATCTGCCTCAGCCTCCTGAGTGCTGGGATTACAGGAGTGTGCCACCACACCGGGCTCTTATTCCTATTCTTTGACAGAGGAAAATACCTCTAATTTCCAAGGCTATAAGCAAACTTATTCTTCACTGGTGGAAGACACTGTTTATCATTTCCTACGCTATTTCCTATAGAAACATCACTGAAAAGATAGGCTGATGGGAAGAGCAGAACAGAATCTAGACTCGCAAGCTATGCAGAAACATGAGAACGCCACAAAAGAGTATCTCTAAAGCGTAAATGGGGTATGTAGGGAAGTCAGGTTTCAGTAGCTCTAGTTGAACTTTGTTAAGGCCTTTCACACTGCAGGAAAGGAATTTGCGTTTTGCTTTAACAGCACTTTTTTATGTATAATGATGGAAATGGAATGTTGTGTGCAAATCAGTCAAGACACAGAAGCCTGATCAAAAACTATGGCGATTGTTGAAATTTAAAAACATTATTACATTAAAAAACACATCTCCATGAGTCCCCTTCAAAATAGTCCTGTTCACTTTGAATATAATTTTTCCTTCATTCTTGCCACTTTCTGAAGCAGTTTTAGAACTCTTCTGTGTTTCTACAAGACGCGAGAAAAAAAATGCAGTGAATGTGGGGGCCAAATGCCTTCCAATGGAAAGGAAGGATCATAAAAATGTCACAGTGTGTCCTCATCTACCTCATCTATTCAGCAACCCGGAACGGCGAGACTTCTGACTCTCAGGCCGAAATTATTAGAGACCCTTTCCATGTTGCCAGTTATTGCGGTGAAACCCCAATCTCCTACCTGGAGTTACCATGTATAGTGGGAAGAAAAAGCAAGAGACAAAATAGGGGTGCAGGCAGGGGTCTGGGACGACCCATTGTTCTCATGGGAGAGACAACCATGAGGTACCCAGGACCTTGGTATTTACTCATTACATCTGAGTGGAGACAGAGGTGAAGGGCAGTGGGTGCTTCCAGGAATAGTTATGGGGACTGCAGCAGGCTAGTTAGAGGGACAAGGCATTCTTGCAGGGACAATGGCAAGGATAAGACAGGGCTGGGGCAATCAGAAAACGGTAGCTTCCCCAGATGCCTTACTGTCTTCCAGCTGTGAACAAAAAAAACGCTGGGAGTTTCTGCATTTCTGTCTGGCTCAAGGATAAGATAAAAACAAGCATGGGAATTCCATAGTCTCAATTTATAATTCATGGTCCCCAACAGACAATGACCATAGAGGGTGAACCTTGTGAAACTATTTAGGATATCCAGTGACTCACTAAAGTGCAACTAAAGACACAAAAGAAGATTTCTAGAACTTCTTCAGAAAGTAACAAAGATGATACATTTGGGATTGAAGTGAGGGAGAGTATTTTGAGGGGAAGGGTGGTAAAACTGTAATAGCTTGTAAAAGTTAAATATTTATGGTATGCTTTTCAGTCATGCAATGAGTTGTCATGGGAAAAAAATTAAAAACTAACTCAAGAAGACTTGTTGAAATACTTTAAGGAAGCCAAGGCCATAGCGCAACTGTGCAGCACTTGTCTGACAAGTCCAAGGTCCTGAGTTTTATTTCTGGTACTCACCACCACCCCCCAAATACTTAAGGGACTTAAAATACCATAAGAAAGAGAACTATTTGAATAGGTTTCAATAATGCTTTCTCCATAGTACCAGAAAAACTCATTTTTGTTATGGGGCTCCTTCTCCATATCAATTTAGATAATAGTCCTTGGAGTTAAAAAGACCTTATCTACTGATGTGGCCACTTACTGAAAAGTGCCTTGGGGAAAATGGAATTATTTTGGAAACTACTTCTTTATCTATAATAGAGTAAAGAGATGGGCAGAAATACCAAAAATACAACACTGATTAGGTTTAATGTATGGCACAAATAGGTACATAGTAAGTTATTTACATCAGCTCTGTCATTCCATTTTTCCTTCACACCTATTACTGTATCCTCCACCCCACAAAAATGTGTGTAGTCAGCAAAGAGTGACTTAAAACGGGTAATATAAAGTATTCCACGTGATCATGTGTTTCATGCCTATATCTTGTAATCTGAACTACTACTTTGAAGGTAACAATATGCAATATATTAACTAGTGTTAATCCCCTATTATTTTGTTTTGAAATTCTGTATCATAGTTTTTATTTTTTTCTCATTTCAAGTCTAACTTTAAGGCCAATACTTCTATCATCTCATCGCAGTTGCTGTTTTATTTCAGGGTTATACGCTGCTGCTAAGCTTGAACTGTGCTTTCCTGCTCCTCTTTCACAGGGCCCTACAATCCTATTTCCTCTGATTCTTACTCTAACCTGTGTGACATTTCATCTTTCAAAAACGTGGCACTGTCTGTGTGTGTAAACACTGCCTGCTTATACTCAATCTGCTGAGCTTGGCTATCTCCCCAGTAACAATGCTAGGGATGCATTTACTTTTTCAGATGTAGAAGTCCTACCTTGTAAAAAGCAGCATTTCACTCACTGAGGTTCAAAAGAGTAATTAAGAAACAATTCCTGTCTTTAAGAACTCTTGGTCCAGTGGGGCAGATTGTAATGTAATCAAATAATTGCAATAATGTGTGATAATTACTTTTATGGGTGAATCTGTAAAGGATGTTAAACATCTTGATAAAGAAGGCATTAATGTCTCTCAGTCCAGTGGATGGAAGTTCAGCTAGGGACAACACTTAAGAGAAAATTTCACAGGGGATTGCTAAAAATACAAATTATGTAGAGCAAGAACATTTTGAATGAGGCAATAATTCATGTAGAAAGTACAAATTTTCCTTTGCAGCCTCAAAAGTAATTCTCATGTGTTACTAATATTCACTGGCTAAGGGTTGACTCTAAGTTATACTTTGTAGAGCACATGATCTAATTTCTAAGGTGCAATTTATCTTTCACTAACCATTTTTTTATTAAACCTTATAGAAGTGTGTCACTGCCTTCAGCTCCAAAGATAGGAGACTACTCAGTGCTTGCCTTCCTTGTGTGCTCTTTGCCACTTGATAGCATACTGATTCTTTAATTTATAACTTTGCAGGGGGCTGATAACTCTGTAATGATCTGTTCATTGCTTCCCCTGGAGTTTAGAGACTCTCCTTGATGAAACCTTTGGTTTTCAAGTTCTTTGGTGCCGCCTAACAATGGTTGTTTAATTAAGAAAGAAAAAGTAAAAATGTCATATCCACCTAGAGGGTGTTGTGCAAGGGTGTGTGTGTGTGTGTGTGTGTGTGTGTGTGTTTATTCAGACTGGATGAATTTTATCAACACCATCTGCTAGTATTTGTGAAAGAGAACTAAGTGCCTGCTGTTGAGATGAGCAATATCCTATAAAAAGTTAAGCCTAATGCCTGTGCTCGAAATCTAGAATGGAAAAACCTGGAGCCCTTAATTTTTTGGTACCCCCTCCATGGACAGGCATTTCCATGACATTCACTCCCACTGAGCTTTGGGGCGACCTCAGAGTCCCTCCCAACTCAGTGCTCCCCGCATTCCTTACTATTACAGCACATGTTCAGCAAAGTAAAATGGATATGCTGCTCCTGGGTTAAAGCTTCGAAGCTCCATGACGATATTCTGTATTCAGAATGGCACTTTGACTAAAAAAATATGCAAAAGAGATACATAAATTAGAGTGTTTTATGTGAACCTAAACCTGAGTGCGCACAAAAAACACTTAACAATTTAATAAAGTTAAGATTTAGAAATCGGCCATATAAAACTAAAGCTTGAGTTAGGAATTTATAAACTTTGGATTCACTAATGAAAACAGTTAAGGAAGTAGTGCTGTTTTCTTGAAGGTGATTTGAGAGTATTTTTATAGCCAACAGTAATGTTCTAAGAATTCGTAAGAAGTTTCAGGGTAAGCAGTGATCAGCGAGGTGACAACACGCTGTAAAACATGAACAGAGTTTGTTACTATCTGATAGATGATTTTCCTTTTGGGAGAGGGTTAGATGTTAGTGATGTAGATGTTACAATTGATCCTATGTTACAGAAAACAAATATTTGGCAGTACGAAGAGGCAAAAAGGCTAATGAAGGAACTTTCACTTTTGACAAATCAAAATAAATTTAAATTAACTAAAGTAGCAGTAAAGACGCAAATAGCCTTCCAAGTTTTACTCTGGAAGTAAGACAAATTTCTGCTACATCCAGATAGAATACAAGACTGATATACACATATATGTGGCATATTATTTGTTGTAACATGATACTATTTTCCTGCTAGACCCTGATCAACAATTCTGGATGATAATGTAAAATGAAGACATACAGTTGGACTTAGTAATACTAGACAATAATTTAAGAGGAAGAAAGAGAAGGTCAGCTTTAGCCAGGTATTTTCTGTAAGAAGTATAAAAAAAAGGGTCACCAAAAAATTAAGTTACTTTGCAACCACAAGGATATTTATTGTGGTTATATGTTTTCATGCTCAGTATGTTGAAACCCTCTCATAGAAGTCATTACAAAAGAAAACACTTCAATTTATTCTCTGTATGTCTTGATTACATGTTTACACATAGTATTCAGAAATAAAGATGTTTTAATTGATATTATCAGTAATATTCAAATAGAAACAGTTTAAAGTGTAAAAACTACAAATAATTTTATTGAATTAAAAAAACAATTTATTGTAATACTTTATAAATGTTCATAGAGTACATTAAAATAAGTTGCAACCTGAAAAATATAAACGTATTCTACCGTGAAAATTTAAGTACTAGATCAAAACAGAGACAAGCTTGTGTATTCACTGTCACATTATTTTCAACATTTTAGGAAGCCAAACTCTGCAGTTTAAAAAAAAAATACTGATAAAGAAAACCTTGTAAAAAGTTCTTTTCTTTTTCTTTAAATCTACTTCCAAAAAGATAATGTGTTTCTGTAATTTTCTGAATTATAGAAGAATAGTGTTAATGGTACAATGTTTTATGGCAAAGTAAAAAAGGAACTCAAATGTGCTGTTGAATATCAAAATGTGATGAGCCATGGGTTAAAATTCTTTTTGAGGATTAAAGCACTGATAGTTTGAATTCTTGGATTTCCAAACACATTATTTCCAATATTTCTCAGAAAACATTGTAGCACTGACTTTGAATTTTGGAACAATAGTTGTCTTTGTTATCTGGGCAGTATTTTGGGGCCTATTTTGCTTTCATTATCCCTCTCATTTATCATTTCACATAAAAGAATCTAAGCTTTTCATTTGAGCAGTAATATTTGATACTAATGAAGAAAATATGTTGTACATGGCTTTTAATGAACCAGAAAGCTAAGTGTGAATCATGTGACAAATAGCAGTTACATTATCACCTCAAAGCATGCCAGAAAAGTCCTAAAGAGTCTAGGCCACAGGAAAAACCCTGTAAGTCAGTATATATAAAATATATGACCCATAGTCTTCCACATGAGTAATTATAACTTACTTCAATCACTGTGACTAAAATAGAAAAACATACTATTCAAAGACATATTTTTGAATATCAAAATAACATAGATATATGGGTTATTTGAAAACTGATGGTACCAGAAAAGACTTTTCTAGGTTCTAAAACTTTACAGGCAGCAGCATTAACTTTTCTCAGAGTTGTAGTGATGAAGAGAAAGTTTAAACTGCACACTAGCCTAATAAATTAGGTTGAAATCAATAAGCAATATATATCACTGGTGAAAATATATTTCCCAAGGGTAATATAACATTTCTCAGCTATTCATTTCTCGAAATTCTTAAATTTGAAATATGTTTAAAGTAACTTAGAGATATTAAGAACTATGCACAAGCTACTCTTCTAAATATGGACTAAATAGCTCCAGACTTCATGAAACTCATGACCTACTAAACACAGGTAATTGCTCAAATGTGTGTGTGTACTTTAATTTCATGCAAAAATAGACTGATACATTTATACAAGCAATATGTGCTACATTCTGTTTCCTTTTTTTTTTTCTGTTCAGAGAAGAAAATCAGCCCCCTAATTACTATTAAATAATCTGTATTTTGGCTGCCTACTTAACATTAAAATCAACATTTATTTTCTCCATTTTGTATTTCTGATTTGTCTTACTCCAGTTAGGAAATCATTTATTTTCTTTTCTATCATGCATAAAACAGTTAAAATATGTTGTTGGCTTACTCTATTGTGCCAAGTTTATTGTTTCTTTATCCATCAATATTATTTTAAACTAATCAGTTAATTTTGACAATAAAGAGGTATACATTAGATATATGTATTTAGTAAAATATCTCATTATAAATAAGGATAAGTTTAAATATTTGTTCATTAAAGGAGCATATTTTACTTCTCTTTCTGTAGAATTCCATGAAAAATGCTGACAAAAATGAATTTTTCAAGTCAAAGACAAAAGTCAGACTCTTTTGAAACAATTATGTCTTCATCATCCATGTTTTTATTGTAATTTTAGAGCATATGATTTTATGGAAACTTTTATTTTTTCATTCTTGGTTTATTCATTTAAAAATATTTTACAGGAAAGTTTTTAAATTCAATGTGTAGTTTGGTTTGAGAACATTTACATTATGAAAGAAGCCATAACAAGTAGTTTAGTAACATTGCTTTCAAAATAAAAACAGAAGTTTATAAATATTAAACAATATTCATTTCTACCAAACTTACATCCCACAATAGTAGAAAAGAATTCTATTATTTCACTATACACAAAGTATTATATCGAACTATTATATAGATCTATGGGTTAAAGAAAAAATGAATGTAGCATGCTTAGCTAAAAATATATTGCCAGCTTATGAATGCCCTGTAGTAAAATGGACTGTTTCGTGCATGAAAAGGAGCTTGAAAAGCAATCATCTAACTTCCTGCTGGATATAAATGTAGTGAACCACAGCAGCAACCATCTGGTATTACCCGGCTCTTTGTAATGCCATCACTCTAAACAGGAGATGAAAATAATTTAGGATAAATGAATGGAAACACGGAATGGTAGTCACCAAAGACACTGAGTAATTCTATGTGACACATATTTTAGTGGACTAACTCCATGTGACAGAGAAAATCTTTTGTATTTTGTGTTAAGAAGATATAGTGAGAACTTTTAGAGGAGTCATTTTGGAAGGATATTGTCTAGGTTTGATTGGGAACTCTTTCATTCCAGTGCAGTTTTACTAGCTGCCCATTAATTTAGGAAGTCACATAAAGGGTGTATATGTTCTGAGATATTTGATAATTAAAGCTCTATCATATAATGACTAGAAGGGAAAAAAGTCTTAAAACTTAGGTGATTTTGAAATCTCTTCCTTTGATCTACTGAATGTATCTGAAATCTAAAAAACCTATAATCTATGTGTGTATAATCAATTTCTTTAAGCTTTTTCTGATTTCAAGTCTGACACATTTACAAAGAAACACAAATGATTTTTTTGCTTTATGTTTATTATACATGTAAAATTGAATCTAAATGTTCCAAATCTTGAAAGAGACTTGAAAAAATATTTTCCATAGTTTGTTTTGTGCTTGTTTTTATTCCTTGCATATTGCAAGGGAATATTCTCTTTAATTCTTAATTTGTTGTAGATACTATCTTATTTAAAATGTATTAAAATATTAAATCCACATGTGTACTTGTATTTATAGCTAATATTGAGAAGCTAAAAATGTGATTCACATTGCAAAATAAGATAAATCATGAGCAAATAAGAAAAAAAATTATTAAGAAAAGGTAAGAGAATAAGATATAACCAAGAGCAAGGTTATTGCAGAAGAGTTAGGTTATGGATTGTTACATCCTTGTTTAAATTAGAATTAAACTTAGCTTTCATTCAAAAACCTAACCAAGCAAGGAAAACGTCAGTTCACCACCTCACAAAGTAAAAGAAAACAGTTTGAGAAACATCTTTGCAATACAAAATATAGAAATAACAGGAAAATTTAATGATCTATACAAGCAATGTGTGCTTATGTAATGAGCTTCTTGAGGCTGCATTTCATCTTTTTAATAATATATAACTGAGAACTTCAAATCAGAAAAAAAGGTCAAGGATTGTACATAGAAAAAATATATTCACTATATGTATCTAATGTTACTGGCCAAGTATGGGTCAGCTTTCTAAATTTAATTCTGACTCAATTTTTGTAAGGTTAAAAATTTAAATCACTTCATTAGTCTGTAAATCTGGAACATGGTATTCAAATTAATCATTGAAAAACTGAAGTGAAAGCATGCTCTTATTTTCTTTCAGGTTTTATCATACAGTAGATGCTTAATTAATTTAAAAAATAAGATTTTCTTTAGATACTTTATACAGTAAACTCAGCATGAATATAGTTGTAAAGTTAGTTTTTATTTAGACACTTGATACAGTAAACTCACTGTGAATATAGTTGTAAAGTTAGTTTTTATTTAGATGTTTTATATAGAAAACTCAATGTGAATAGTTGTAAAAGTCTGTCCTGAGCATTTTTGTTACTCATTTGTATTTACAAACATATTGTTTTTATGTTAATGTTTAGCATTTCTGAAATGATTACATGAATGCTTTTCTCATAACGCTTTTAAATGGCAATTACCACTAAGTATTTGCATTTAGTCTAAAAGAAAAGACTGAAAAATTGATATGAAGTCATTTTCAGTGCAATGAAAGACCACCACAATACAAAGGAGTAAATCCAATAGAAATATTAGGCATTGTATTGTTTTGACCTTATTTTTTTAAACACAAAAATTGATAGCTAAAAGTAACAAAATATGAAGAATATGACAACATATTTACATATTTGTATTTTTATTATGTTAGTAAATATTCATTGACAATTACACAATTGTTAATTTTTTAGTAGCTTATCATTTATGAGAAGCATGCCTAAAGAATTACATGGTAATAAAGTGTAAAAGTGTATCCTACAGAAAAAGTGCTTATCCTAAAGAATAGCAGAAATTTTGAAATCTTTATCTTACTGAGAGTGAGTGAGAACTGAATAATTTATCAAATTTTACTGCCTCTTTTTTTATTCCTTTCTTTTAGGGAGTACGTTTTTGAGCTAGAAACAGTTTTAAAGCTCTCTATATCTAATAATCCATTTAATTTTCCTATTCATGAGTATAATGGTGAGTTGATATGGATTCCGATCTTATAGATGAGGAAACTGAGGCACATTGAAAATAAGAAAAATGTATGAGAACACAGCTTTTCAGAAGATTTTGCTCAGGCAACTTAGCTCGATCAACATGTTCTTGGCTGCCCTATTATTCTGTTTCCAACTGCTGTAATTACAAAATTCTCCTTTCTTTCATTTTTTTGGGAGAGGAGTGTTCTGAAAATTGAACTCAAGACCTTGCACTTGCCAGGCAGGCACCCTGCCACTGAGATATGTCCCAGTTCTTTCTTTAATCTAAGACAATGTCAACACTTAACATTCTTCTGTAATACAATCAAACCAACTACGTAATCCAAAAATTTAGTTTCATAACATGATTTTTTTTTTTCCTGTGGTACCAGGGATCAAACTCATGACCCTGCGCCTGCCAGGCAGGTGCTTATGCCACTGAGCTAAATCCCCAGCCCCACAACATGATTTCTTAAGTCACCATGCTAGTCTTCTACTTTATTTCAATTTGACAGTTATTAGTATTACTCTTTCCTTATTTCTTCTCCCTTCGCTAAACACTTCTTGATCTTTTAAGATGTCTTCATGGTTGGAAATAGAAAAAGCACCTTTCATACTTAGGAAGTAAAGGTACTGAGTTCTACATCATGCATAGAGTTACACAGACATTTATAGAGTTGGTAAAGGAGCACCTCACTTGAGCAGGTAAACTTGAAGTTAACTTTGGATGTGGAAGATGAATGTTGAGAAGAGAGGCAACCACTTCCATGATAAAACAGGTTTCATTTAGAGAGTTTTGAAGCCCAGACTAAAGTTTGAAACATATTCTCTAGTTCTGTGTAGCATATTGATTATATTTGAAATTACTTACATATTTTTGAGATGTTAAGTACATTCTTTGAGCAATATGGCACATATTGTTCATGTAAAAGTATCAATCATAAAGGAGAGAAATTAGCAAGAGGTAGAAAATTTGTGTCCCTTGAGCGCACGCACACACCACACACACAAACACACACACACCAAATTATACAAAAGTAGAAAATAGCATAGTTGAGAGGATTTCCCGTCATCTTGACAATAAAAATGATACTGTTCATATTTATTAAGTCTATGATCTAAGCATAATTTCAAAGGTTATATCAGCATTACCTCATTTTAACTTTATGAGAACATATTATGTTGTATTTTTCCCTTAAAGTTAATAAAGCTAAAGGGAGTCAAATTACAAAAACAGCCAAAATTTACATTAGATTAGGAATTAAAACATAGTAAATCAGGACAATTTTCTGAAGAGCTTTGTAACATTCTAGAACCTTCATAATTTCAAGTGATGGTACTTTTTCCAATGCACAAATACTCTGAATTATGGTGATTACTCTCTTTCCTTTCAGTTGAATTAAAGACTTTTACTGCATGCCTACTAATAAGCCTTGAATTTTAAAATAATTTATTATTGATATAACATTAAATCACTTTGCTGGTCTTTTCTTCAAGCCTACAGAAGAATTATTTAATAAAATTATTTTTCAAGTTACTATCATGCAAATTTGGATTTAACAAATTCTTCTTTTTTAAGAGTTACTACCAAATTTTCCATAATGACACAATTTAAAGTATTTAAACCCATAATTTTAAGAAGCATTATTGCATTTTAATCAATATTTGTTTTCAGAAAAAAGACATATTTGTCATCTGTAGTAATTTATAAACATGGCTTGGTATTATTTATTCAATTTTTCATGTATGAGTTTTTAGACTTGCTTTTCCTGAGCAGCAGTGTTATGATTATCTTAGAGCAGATGAAGTTTTCCTTCTACATATTTTGATATCTCAGCTAGCAGGCGTAATGTGCAGAGGTCACTTCCATTGTTTTCCAACATTTGAACCATAATGCAACCAATTTCTATCCTACAGAGTTACTCAAAGGACCTTTAAACAAATTTTCTGTTGTTTTGTTAGAACAAATTATTATGGACAAGTAGTTTAATCATTTAATGAGAACTTCAGTCTGTTTCAGCTATTTTTTCTTAATTAAATTTATGTTAACTCTCTACCCTCATATGATAATTCAGTTCAAAAGAAATACAATGGATTCCTATGGAGATATTTGAGTCTAAGTTACTTCATCTTAGAGGAAAAGTAAAAGATTGAGAAAAAAAATCAAGAAATCATGAGTCTTCATTTTATTACATAAAATTATCTGATTATGTCTTAGAGTTGGCAATGTCATGTGGCAATACCAACTGACTTTAAAACATTAATACTTTATAAATTGAAGGCCAACTTCTTGGTTATTTTATCCAGTACTGTAGAGCTGAGTTTTCCACAATCTTAGAAGTTCAGAGTTATTAGAGGACCCATCTTATAAAATGTTATCATACTGCTGTGATTAGGGAAACAAACCCAAAACAAGCTAAGCAACACAGTAACAAAACCATAATCGGTTATCAGGGTCTTTTCAGTTTTCTTTTTTCAGTCAGGAAATGCCACTATGTATGCCTTAGATATTAAGTTCAAGTCAAGTCACCTGACTATTAATTCAAAAATAAGCATGAACATCCTGTACAGCTCTGAAGAAACTACCAGGGAGACCCATCAAAAAATGAAGGCAAGAGTGAAAAATGCAAAAACTTAGAAGTCAGGGTGAGCCCTCTCTCTTTGTGGGAGTAAAGATCCACCCAACGACTGCAGCATTTTTGTTTATATACTCAGCAGGTTGATGTTGATGTCAGGTGAAATCTCTGCTTAACACCTTGTATGCTTAGGTTGCCTTGGATCCCTTGTGTTCTTGCGATTGCAACAGCTTGCTCACCAGACTTATCTCCTGCGCTCCCCACATTCTTAGGGCAACCTCTGTTCTAGCCCCGCAAGTGTGATTGATCTTCAGCCTCAGCTGCTCCCTACATCTACCCCTATTTTTTTTTCTAGTTACAAGCCATGGGTGGTCAGTTGAAGTCAAAGGAGCTGTGTTTGGAGGACTCTGCAGAAGACCTTTTCCTCCTTGAACCCTTTCCATTCTGAATAAGCTTACTCAAATAGGCTAAAGATTCCCATTCCAAGGATTTCAGGTTCCTGTATTCAGCAGTTTAACCCTATACAGCCTATTAAGCCATAACAGTAGCTGGAAATTGTCAGAAGGTGTTAGTGATTTGAGTTGCTTTTATAGCTAGCATATTACTATGGCATTGTTTTATACATCTTGTGGCTATACTTTTCTGCTGTATGTTCAAGACCAAATTACAAAAGACCTGTATTAATTAAAATTAATTTCTTGCCATCTTTCAAGGTTAGTTAAGTCTTCTCAGGATTTACCCTGGAACCATGTATGGCACCTCTCATTTCTGCTGTCACGGTCAGCAGTCTAGATAAATCACAGCCATTGCTTGATCAAGTTACTTCCTGTGAAAGCTTGGAAGACTTTTTCCTGGTGACTTTCTTAGGCACATTATACATTGTTGATCTCCTCCCTCTGTGGTCCAACAAACCCCTTGGTCAAAAGACTGGGGACTTACCAAGATATAGGATGTCACCACAGAGGTTCTTTTATCTTCCAATTCTTCAATGACATCAGAAGGCCTGAGCCAAAATATTGGCTGCCTTCTTAGCCCATCTACCTTTCTAGGTTTTTATCTCCAAACCTCGCTTTTTGAACATCCAGAACAGAATGTTAAAGACATTACATTGTAATGGGAGAAGTGAACTTAATATTATAATTTTATTTAAATATCAAGTACCTTGAAATACCAAGTAGAACCATTATTTCCTACCAACCATGGATGTTCTAGTAGTTAAATCTCTGTAAAATGTTAACAGACCATAGTTATATAGTTTTACACAGCAAATTTGAAATCAAAGGCCAGACATAATATTGTAGCATGACAATCATGATGACATTTTGGTAACACACTTAAATTCTTCATCTCCATATTGTCAATATCTCTATCTAGTAAATGTAAGCTTTTACCTACCTTATTGACCAGCTGAACTGTCTAATGAGTAGGTATCTCTTAGTGGCACATATGTAACATATACATCACGTAAGTTTTTGTGAAAGACAGAGTTCTGAATCTGAAAGAAAAACTCTGTCACTATAAAGAATCTCTGTTTTTATATTTGGGAAGATCTGTACATTTGAAGGCATTAATATACATTTAATATACCATTAGACTGATAACAATCATTATATTTTTAAATCAGAAAATCTTATTGTCTCCTTTCTAGAAAACCTAACTTTTTGACGATGACAAATATAAACATATTAGAATAATATATTCTTAATAACATTTATTGGGGTATCTCTCATAAGGCTATGGAGATTACTGGGGCCTCCAATTAATGAACAAAATCTTAGATATAATATTTTTCAGGCAGCTGCTCATTTATTCATCAAAGGGAGCCATCACCAATAACTCCCCAAGACTGAAGTGTCTATATTTAGCTACCATAACAAATTTTTGAGGAAATTTGGTTTTCTATGAGAAAACAAATTTTGACATAGTTTTTGACCAGCTGGAAACCCAGGTGCTTTTAAAACTATAAGCCAAATTGAATTATAAATGAAATGATCCAAAAATGCAAAAAAAAAAATTGTTGTGCTTAAATAAAACACAGCTGTTCAGAGTGGACAAACAGACAAACAAATACACAGACAATCTTCTTACTAAATCAGAATGCACTCAAATATATTTTTGGATAAATTGAATTATAATAACTCTTTTTAACATTGTAGAAATTTATAATTATAAGTAGCCTAGTCAGAAGTTTTTGAAGGTCAATTAGCAGAGATCTCTTATAAGAAAAATTTCATGAATTTTTGTAGGGAAGCATTCCCTTTTTTGTTTTTGTAATTGAATTTTGAGTGTATGGTGACCACATTCAATGATCCCTTGACCTTGAGGGTTATAAGCAATTCCCAGTGGTAAGGGAAATGTGAAAGATTTTACACAATATTTATTTATTATTTATTTATTTACTTACTTATTTTTTGGTACCGGTGATCAAACTCATGACTTCGTGCTTGCCAGGTAGGTGCTTAAGCCAGTGAGCTAAATCCCCAGCCCTACAAAATATTTAGAAAGCAGCACTCATGTAAGCTGGGCTATTGTCAGTCTTAAATTCCCACTGGCAGCCAAAGTTACCAAAAACATCCAAGCAATGAGCAATGTTACATTTAGCTGCTTTACCAGGGTGAGAGAAAGCAAAAATAAAATCTAGGGAAATATACACTGAAATGTAGACCCAGTGTAGAAAGCCAAACTCAGGAATGTGAGTGACACTCATTTCCCAAAGATAATTAGGGTATATAACCCTCAAGGATTAACTCCCATAGGGAGTGAGGGAAAATGTGTTATGCGTAACATTGTTTAACAATTTGTGGAGCCCCTTCCTGGATTTACTCAAAAAAGAAGCATTTTGATGGAAGGTGGTATGGGAGAAGCCTGTTGAATGGAATCTGAGGGAATCTGTCTATTGCTGTGCCTCCCTTGTGAGAGGCCCCAGCAATTGTGAATGAGAACATAAATGACTGACAAAATAGGGAACATGGCATGACTTAACAAGAGACTGGAGACTGTGAAATAAATGAAAAAGATCTTCTCTGCCATCTTCTTCTACAGTGGTGGTTTCGTTATGGAGCACCATATCTCAAACATAAGCACTATCTGGAAAGAGGGTAGTGGAATTATGAATGACCTTGCAAGGCCCATATAACAGCCTGCAATTCAGTCTTTTGTGAAGAAGAAAAACCTCCATCCCGTATTCAGGAAGAGGAGGCCATTACATAACCTCCTCTGCCTGAGGAGGACCCATCTGTGAAAAGAGACACCTCCCACTATGGAAACAAGCTTATTTTTGATGGGAAGACAAAGGGTATGAGAGAAGCAAATTGAATTAATTTTTCTGAAGGATAATGACAGTCAGTAACACCAGAAATATTAGCCAGTGTGGACTGCTAAGAGGACAAAAATTGCCACAGTCATTGTTGTTGAACAGTCTGAACCATAAGTTTGATATTCCCTGTGTAATCAGGATTGGTGACACCACTCAAAACTTGAAGAGCTCTTAAGATGAGACTGCTGAGGTCTAGCAGGAGTCCCAATGTTCCTTGGGGCAAAGTTCTATAGCTGCCAGTAGGAATAACCCAGGTCCTATTTCAGGCATTAGTATAAATCTAGATGAGGGACTGAGGTCCAAGCTTCTGCAGTCCTTTATAATAACCGTGTTGTGAATGACCTCTCAAGTGGATTGATCCATGAACAACTCAAAAAATTTCCCTTTTGTAATACTTTTTTTTTTTTGTACTGGGGATCGAACTCATGACTGGATTGAACTCACAACCTTGTCCTTGCCAGGCAGGTGCTTATGCCACTGAGCTAAATCCCAACCTCTACTTCAACAATAAATAATCCCCCAGACTTAAATGTGTTTTAGCTATTCCTTTCCAGTCATCTGGGGCCATAATCTGTTGTCCTTTGAGCACTATAAAACCCAAGCTAAAAGGGGCTGTGGGACTATAAATGGTAGTTACTTATTTTAGTTATTTTAAGGTCTTAAAGGGTACAACTTCATGAAAATGTATAACTTGGCCCAGATGATTGGGATCTTGGATATCGGCAACAGCAACAGAGTAGGCTTGTTGGAAACTCTCCAGGGAATCTCCCACACCCCTGGCTTCACTTAGCACCAATTGCCAAATTGAATGAGAAAGAAAGGATAACATTATTCTAGGAAGGGTGGGAGTCTCAGTCTGTGACACAGCAAAATTTTTCTGAGCTGAGAAAGTGGAAGTAGCCACTTGTGAAACACTTAAGGTTATTGGTTTTACTCTGGGTGGCTGTGAAACAGAAATCACAGAAAAACACTCCTCTAGTGGGGAAAGGTCTCCACTGCTCTTTGCCTGATTGAGCAAGACAATAGGGAAGGGGTGGGGGTATCTGTTGGGGCTTAGTTTTAAGGTAGTGTTCTAAGCCAAATCCTTTGTGGTCATCTCAACAGGCGTATGGTCATCTCGATACTCCTAGATCAAGGTCCACTAAGGAAAGGTAAATACGGGAATCACTAATAGAGCAAGCATTTTTATATACATCTGTTGTTCTTAAGAACCTCTTTGTACCATGGTTTGTGCCTGATGGGATTAATATTGATGATATCAATGGAAACAACACTGAGGATATCAGTACACTTTTCTGCCTTTTGTGCACACAACTAGAGACATTCGTTTACCTGCTATATGATGAATTTCCCTCTACCCTGTAACTTGGGTCCTTGTTCAGGCACCAAAAATGCCGCATTCAGCGCAGCCAAGGAACTCCCAGAGGCAGGATCATGAAGAAATGAAAGCAAGAGTGAAAAGGCAAAAACCTGAGGTCAGGTAGAACCTGCTCTCTTTGTAAGGGAAAAGAGCTACCAAACAACTGCAGCGTATTTGTTTATATCTGGCAAGTTGATGTCAGGTAAAGCCACTCTGCTTAACAATTTGTTTTGCCTAGGTTGCCTCAGGCACCTCGTGTTATAGGGGCCAGATCTGACAACTTGTTCACCTGGCTCACCTTGGGTACCCCCTGTCCTGCGACTGGCCTTGCTCTAGTCCCACATGTGTGATCAATCTTCAGCTTCAGTCATTTCCCACAGAAGTAGCAGTACAGTGTATCACAAAGTTCACAGGTAATGAGTAATGTGTAGAAACCTCTATAGAAAATCTTGCTCAGTTAGAAAGAAAAGACATTTAATACAACCTTCTTTATTTTTTCACATCATTTTACTTCTAAATGTAAAAAAGATTGCTGCATATACCTCGATACCATGTACCCATTTTAAATGTTGTACATTTGTCCTCATATACACACTTAAATATGTGCCCAAATATATTCCAATTATATATATATATATATATATGTTTATAGTGTCATATTTTATATGCTGTTCCAAAAGTGGATTTTTCAAAAGACTCTTGAGCTTTGGTTTCCCTTTCACTTGGGGATAGGTCACATGACTTTGAAAGAATGAAAGCAAATATCACTACTTGTTTCAATTTGTGCTAAGAATGGAAGCATGTAACTTGCATTTGAAAAGTATGAGCTTTGACAGAGTCACCTGAAGAATGAAAGTCAAGTTAATTATCTTATGTTCTTTTACCACTTGATATAAGTGAAATTCGAAAGGCATCATTGATTTGTGGGGTCCTTCCCTTACTGTACATGCTGTCCACAAGTACATAAGGCCTTCCCTCCTGTTCCTGTACCTACGTTCACCGTAGAATCAATGATGCCAAACTTTCTTGCCATTAATATCTTCCAACTGATTTGTTTTTCTTATTTTTCTTTCTTTTTTTAAAGAAATATCTGGGTTTACTACAAATCTGATTTATTCAATCACAATTTTCAGTACACTTAGAAATGACAGAAATATATTTTTTTCTGTATGTTTATAAACAAATACTTTCCATGTAAAGTTCCATCCCTCCTTTTGCTACCTACTTATGTATGAAAATAATTTAAAAAACTGTCATTAGGAAAGGTGATGTATACATATATTTTAAAGAATTGCCTTTTGCATGGAACCACACTAGTGGTGGAAATGTTCTGACTTAAAATTCCAAACAATGCTTTGTTTGCCATTGTCACGTTTCAGAAAATAGCATAAATTTTATTTATTTTCTTTATTCTGTGAGGTCACCATTTTTACAGCTGTCACAAAATTAGATTTAAATACAGCATAGAAAATTTATATATTAAGAGAGCTGTACTTATAATATGTATCTCATTCTTTGAATTTAACTACTTTTGCATTTTAAGTATCTACTTCTGAAATGTTGAATGCAAATACAGAAAGTATATGAAATGCATATTGTTTTCAACTCCATCAATGTCCAATGCATTTAGTATAATTTTTAATAAAAATATTGAAGGACCTATAAATATTAATAATAAATATTGCTGTTAAAAAGTATATTTTTGACATAAGTAAACTGTATCAGATTTTTACAATGTTATATATATATATATATATATATTTCCCAGGTTTTTCTTCACCTTTGAAGAATTCAGAGAGAAAAATAGAACACTAAAAAACTGAAGCTTTGCCCTACCTGATAGTTTAGAAGTTAGCCTGCCACCATGATATATAAGGTGGCAACATATGAGACTCATGCATCAGAGACAAAGGATTTTATTAATCAAAGCACACACACAGGCACATACTCTCTCTCACTCACACAGCCTGAGCTTCAAATCATGTAAGTTCTTTCTGCAGAAGTTGCCCTTTGAGAACCTCAAGTCACTATGAAGCACCTCAGGTAGTTTCTCTATTGCAGTGAGATAGCTTTACAGCTGAGGAATCCTGAATTTAACAGACCTTAATTTTTAATGTTTAATGTTTTCCAAAGTGGTTGTCCATTCCTAAAAACAATGAACTGGGCCTCCAATATTTCACTCCTTCAACAACATATTCAAAAATAACCTAATGAGTGTGAGGTGCTATCTTACCCTGAATAAAATACCCACATATTATTATTCTCTAACATTGTTCAGAGTAACAACCCTCTTTTGGAGTTAGATATTGTGAAAGTAGATAAGTCAAAAGAGAAAGACTACACAGAAATTTCTGACAACTTATAATTTTTTTCTCTATGCTAGACAGTTTATAAATCAAACAACAAAAATATAGTTCTTAATATCATGAGAACAATCTAGTGAAAACAAAAAACATTTGTGCATAATAAAATATATAATTACAAATCATGATGGTGGTATAAAGGGAAAGGTCTATAATAAAGACAAATTATCATAAAACATGTTTACTTTTTCTCAGGGAAATATTTAGTTCATAGCATCAGAGTTTATGAAAAGATAGTACTATTGTATGCAATTTAACTGAAAATATATTTCTATTTGGCACACTAGGAATCTGAATACAGAGATGATCAATACATACATTAGGTTAATAAAGTAATTTTTCTGTTCTAGCAATTTTTGCTTTTTCAAATTTAAGCTTCATTTAGGCTGCCAAGCTCAAAATGTGAAATGTTGGCTTGCTGCCCATTGTAAAGTATTAATGATGGGAGACAACCCTAAAAATTCAAGAAAATGAAAGTCACAGCTATGACTGTCTAACTCCTCATTCCAGGATAGCTCATTATGGAAAGCCACTAGACATGTGAAAGGCTTCAAAACCCACCTGTCAGCAGTCTTTAAAGACTTAATACTTAGTTTCCTAATGAATATATCTGTAGTCAGCATCCTGCTGTACATATCAGGACCAAAGTTATTATCAGAAACACTACAACTACAATTATGCAATGCAGTTAAGATGTTATCTTTCCCAAATTATAATATTCTCTCGATACTCCTAGATCAAGGTCCACAAAGGAAAGGTAAATATGGGAATTACTAATAGAGCAAGCATTTCTATATACATCTGTTGTTCTTTAGAACCTCTTTGTACCATGGTTTAGGCCTGATGGGATTAATATTGATTATAATAAAGATTAGCACTGTCAATACACAGAATTTCCTTATTCTCTTGTATTTCTACCTCAGTTCACTCAACATATAATGGAGAAACAGTAGGATAATCATTTAAATCCTAATAATGTTATTGATCTGGGCAATTAGTGCTCGGATGCCTTATCCCTCCTAGAGGATCTTTTCCCTGTGGCAATAATAACTTTCACTCTTCATTTGTTGTGTTACATATAATTATCCAAATTCTTTTCTTCTTTTTTTTTTCTCATGATATTGGTGATTAAACCCAAGTCCTTCACGCTGAACTTTATCACCAGCTTTTCTTAAATATTTATTTATTCAACTATTTATTCATTCAATTTTTATAGATAGGGTCTGGCTAAAGTGCTGAGTTGCTCAGGCTGTGCTGGAATTTATGTTCCTTCTGCTTTAGCCTCTCAAGGCGCTGGGATTACAGGCATGTGCACTCCACCTGCCTTCTTACATTAACTGCAATCTTGCTTAGTCAGTATCCAAACTGATTTATTTGCCTAAAAGTAAGGAAATGCATACTTAACTTTCACTTTAGCATGCTAAGGCTGACACCCTGATCATTAGGGCATAAGATAAGGAAAGGTTTATTTGTCATATTCACATGTGAAGTGATTAAGAGCTTAGCAAAGTGTGGCAGCAGTGGCCAAGAAAAGAAAGCTATGGTAAACATTACACCATCAAAAGTTCCTCCATCCACTGAGAAAACATACAATATATAAAATGCTTTGGCGTGTCTTATCTCTCTCCATCCTTAAATCAGAGCTCTAAGGTAGCTATCGAGTTCAGAATTCCTCTCCCTTATCCACTGCCTCTATTAATCTCTTCATTCTGCAAAGGGTGTACAGTGCTCACTTGTGCTATTCCTTGCTTTCATTCTTCTATTTCTGTGAGCACATTTAAAAAGGCAGTCCCATTGTAAGATTCTGAGCTCCCTGAGATGGTGTTCTGTGTACTTAGGGTTTATCCTATAGTCGTCATCCAATAAATATTTATTGAATTAAAGTGAATTTCAAAGATAAAAATAAAAAAAATTTTTTCCAAAGGACACACTTGCTAGGTAACAGTGCTGCACTGGGTAGTGGAGTATTTTGACTAGAAATGTCACTCTTCTAATTACAATTTTGATGCATGTCTTGCTTTAATACATTTTTGGGATCTTCCATGATGCTCTCAATTAGGTCATATATTAGTCATTCAGATGTGTTGTCAATAAGTACTGCTATTTACTGTTTTGGATTTTAATTATTGAATCCTATAGGTAGTTTTTCTTTTAAAATAAGTTTTGTATTAATCTATATACATAAATTTGTTCTGTATAAATTTTTTTAAATCAGACTCTTGAACAAAATAACAAAACAGAAATGAAAACACATATCAAAGCAAAAAAAAAGAACTAAAATGAAATTTGTAGCAAACACTGATAATTTACATGTGTGCAGAAAATTTAACCTTTATTGGAGTGGAGACGATCTATTCTTAAATGGGTATCTGTTTTATAATCTTATCAGAGTAATAATGGACTTCTTCAGTGGATAGGTTGTTTCATTACTTATTATAGCATTACAAGTTTAAAGTTTAAACCAACTGTCTATTTTAAAGAAATAACAAATAAATTTCCTATCAGAGACTTTGAATAAGAGGAGAAAGTGGAAAGAGCATGATTACTGTCATTCAGTATAAATGTAAAGTACGGATTAAGCAATATTGAGATGACTTACATCTATGGGACCCCACTATTTTGAGCACACTAGTAACTGTGAAGTCACACTCGTCAGTGGTTGGTTTTGCCCTGTTTGGACAGCTCTAAACAGATGACTGTGTTATGTTTAACTGCAGATTTCAAGTAATGAAAATCTCTACTGACATGTAACAAAATATGTGAAACTTTTTATATGACAGGTGAGGGGATTTCATATATTCGAAAACACACTCTTCATGGTCTGCCCACTAAAAAACCTTTTCCCCTTCTTATCAACCTTTTGTTTTCTTGGTCTTCTTGTACTAATTCTGAATCTGGAAATATTCCTTTCATGTACTGAATTTCCACTTAAAAGGACCTAACCAAAAAAGTGTCTCAAGCAGAAAAGACAGTACAGTAAGTGGAGCAAAAACCAAGCATCTAAACTGAAAAAAATATAGTTTAATAAATGCTGACTAAAGAAAGAAATGTACAATACAAACTAGTAGGGATGCCAAAGACAGTTATATGCAACAATTATATGTTGCACTTTTATTAATGTCATTGTTGGTAGCTTAAGCAGAGAAGATTGAATTAATTACATTTCTTAGTTTTCGATGACTCACATCAAATTTCTTTGCAAGGCTAAGATGTCATTTTCTGTAGAAATTCAGGCATTTATAAGCACCCAATTCTCTTTTATCCATACTGCATATTCCCAGGCATCTTAGCTCAAATGTGTTTCTCACATATCCTTGAATTTTATGTATCCTTTATAAGACATAAATTACTATTTTTTGTTTATATGCTTTGAGATTTACATAAGTGGTATTGTGCTATAAATTTCTTACCATTTACTCAGCAGTATGATTCTAAGCTTTTCCAGAATCATTCCAATTTTCTACATAATCTTGGATGAAAGATCTAGTAGATCCAACCCTTCCCAGGTTCCCAAACAGACTGAATAAAAATCTCTGGGGATCTGACTAGAACATCAGTATTTTTTCAAAAGATTTTCAGTGATTCTATTGCCATGCTGTATAACTTTAGACAAGCCTGGTTGATTGTTATGGTACTACAGGACATCTATAATACAGCCAACGTCGTAATGATACAAATGGTACTTGAACACATAGGATTTTAAGGTCATCTATTGTAAGTTTCTTTAGATGTGTGTTCAGATGTGTAACTGTTGGGCCACAGGTTCAAATACTTCTTGATGTTGTTAATTAAATCTGAGTCATTCTCAGGAATGGTTAGACCTAGTTATTTTCCCATAGTTAATGCACTGAAATTCCAGTTATATTTTAAAATACTTGGCATAATCAAAAGTTTCAATTTTTCTAGAAAATTCAAGCATTATCTTAAGATCACAAATTAAAATAATGGCAGATATAAATTTCAAGTTTAAATAGTTTCAATTCTTTCTATAGATTTTATCATTATATAAAGGTTTTTGTAAAGGACTATAGTTTCTGTGTTTAATTCTATTACTAATCTTATATCCAAATACTATGTCAGTTATAATTCCTATGACCTGATATAAAACTGCTAAATTATATTTTGAGATTAAATAAACCAGTTGTATCTTCAAATCTATATATTTTGTTAACTTATATCAGTTTTGTTTTATGAGATATTGTATGGGTAGGTTATGTGCATATTTTTGTGTTCCACTTTAAACATCGTGATTAACCTAAATAGTTTCCAGGGGATTCCCAAAAAGACCTTGGAATAGGGCTGGGGATTTAGCTCGGCGGCCTAAGTCCCTGCCTTGGAAACCATGCAGTTGTGAGTTTGATCCCCGGTACCGATTAAAAAAAAATTATGGACTGAAAGTCCTTGGAATAATGTACCAACTGAGAAAAGCTGTTCAAAGAAAGACATATGAAAGTAAATATTAAAGGATTAAAAGTAAAAAAGTTGAAAATAGATAAATGGTCCATTTAGAGATCTGAATCTCTTGATTGCATTTGCCTGAAGCAGGAAAATGGATGTTAAGTATGCACAGAGATGTGATAGGAAAGATTTTTACCCGCAGCTCTTGTGCATTCTTACAAATTCCAAGCATTTTTATGAATTCTTATATGCAGATCCCAAAGTTAAACCAACTTACTTAATTAATTTTTTAACATTTTATCTCAAAGAACTTGGTCTCTCAAGAAAAACTTTAATTTTTTAGGTTCCATGTACCTTGAAATTATTTTCTTATGAAATGCTGTATTTTCCACAGATATTTTTCCTTTTTAACTATGCTCTGAATTGTGCTTATCTCAGTTTGTACTCATATGGACTCAGAGACTGTTGTCACATATAGAGAGATGTGGAGGGTAGATGCCAGATACCAATTTTTTCCAATACTATTTTGTTTCTTACTTTTATGGCTTCATCTCTTTATTCTAACATTTAAATTACTTGTTTTAAGATAAATACATAAATCACATATGAACAAAATATGTACTTATAAATAATTAAGAGAAAATAATTATAAGCTTTGTTCCTTCAATATTAGCTTTCCACTGCTACATAGAAAAACTCTACAAATCTAACAGCTCAAAACAAAAATTATTTCACAACCTTTATGGTCAGAAATTTCAGCACGGTCAGCTGAGCCTGTGTTCATTTAATTGCCAGGCTGAATTATGCATTCATGTTTACAATGCCGTCTTCCCAGATGACCCTTTGTGATCATCTCTCATTTCTCTGTAGCTTAAACTAAGCCGCTCAGATGCTAGAATTGCTTTTCATTTCCTGTCATATATCACTTTCTCTTCCTGACTGTCTACTTACTTAAATTCAGTAGTAAGGCATCTCTTGTGTTCTGTACTTTTAAGAGCTCACCTGAATGGACAAAGTCTATCAAAGTTACTTTCTTTTTTGATTACTGCAAAGAAAAATATTTAGGGTCCGAAATTGCATCTACAAAAACCCTTGTCAACAAACACAAAACAATTACAAATTAATATTCCATCATAGACATTGGCCCTGACCCACTGAAGAATAGGTCACTTTACAAGAATTGTACATCACCGTAGAATATTCTGAAAAAGCAGGAAACTCCTCTATATTGTTTGTTATTACAGCTGTGGTGTCTGTCATATGCCATAGCCAGGTAATTTGTTATTATCTTATACAAATGATGATTTTTAGAGTTTTTAATGCAGACTAACCTATTTTCTAGGAACTCAGAAGTATTCTACTGAGAACTGTCCTAATCCTAGTTTTTTGGCTTAAATTCTATATTGATGGCATGCGTTTGATATTGGAACTTCATTTGGCCCACAGATGGCTCAACAGATGTTACACCTTAGAGTCTCCATCTTTGAGGAATAGCATATGGGAAATCTCAACTTATTGCCAAAGGAGTTTCCTCACTCATAAAGGTTTAAATTAGACTTTAGAGAAAGATATCATTTTCATTCTCTACACAGAGTCTAGTATTACACTGGCTTCCGTTATAAGACATACATTGGTTTACACTGCACAAATAAGACAATATTTAAATCATTGTTGTGAAAAAAATATATTATGAAGTTTTGAAAATGTAAAGAATTACATATATATCAAGGAAGTAAATACAGTTCCCCAAGTTCTAAAATGAAAGAGGCAAACTTGATTAACACTATCTTGAGTACTGATTTTGAAGTTTTGAATTTTTCTACAAGCTGCTCTGTGAGTTTAAGACAAAAAAGAACTGATTGAAAAGTATGCATTACTAGATAGCAAAGAAACAGTGAGGGGAGAAAATGAATCTGAAAAATTAGGAATTCTAAGAACAGACCATGGCCTACATTGGCGTCTCAGCTGTGCCACTGTGAGGATGCAAAGCAGAGTCAGAGACTGAAACCAGTGCGAGCACTGCCCTGTGTTCCAGACACTGGGGATGACGTGAATGAGAATACAAAATGCTCTTTTTCAAGAGATTAAATGTAGTGTGCAATTATGGACCTTCACATCTCATTTATAAGATTCAAGTATTAACCTTCATTTTATGAGATTTTAATCTTGATTCCATAAAATACACTTTTTAGGAATTTGGATCATTCTTAACTAGGAGCTATTTACTTTAAATATATTTATATACATATATACTATATTATATTATATATCATGTTACATTATATGTAATATAATATAATTGTACATATATTTGAAGAAAACCAAAATTAAACACAAGTATATCACAGTGTACTTAATTTTAATTTTTTTATAAAGAAAACATGCTACCATTTGTGTTATTTGTATGAAGTTAAGCTCTATTCACATGCGTGAACAAACCAGTAAGAATTCTGTTTGTCAATCTGTTTCATACATTGTAAGGAGAGACGCTCCTGCCAACACTTCACCAGAGGGAAAGGCTGAGGCAGCAACATGAGGAGCACTAAGTGGTATTTGAATTAATTCCCGGTTCAGTCATGTAATTCAGTATTAACTGAGTACTTTTTCTACACAGCATTAAATATCAAGATTGCTTGTTGGCAGAGAAAATATCTATGGTTGTGAAATATATATATATTTCACACAATGTGATTTCAATATTAAAATGCATGAAATGAATATTTTCTGGTTAATTTTTTTTTGTATTCCAGCATTCCTCATCTCTGTGAATGGATCATTTATCCACCATCTGTACTCTACAGTATGTGAAATATATATAATATATATATTTAGTGTGTGTGCCCTTATATAGCTTAGTAACCTGTAGAAACAGCAGATAAAATATAAAAGTGAGATCATATACAGAAAATACAATTACAATTGTCTTCAGATCTAGAAGATAAGACAAGATTCTCCAGAGGGCACAGCATTCCCAGGGGTGGGAAGGCCTCCCAGAGGAATGGCTGATACATCAAGAACAAATGAAGCCAACACAGAAGAACCTATGAAGAGAAGAAGTAGGGTGACAAAAGAGGGCTTTTAAGGAGATGAAGTAAAAATGTGGACATAAATAAGATGAGGAAGAAAATCATTTGGTACTTTGGAACGACTTAAAGCAGCTAGAATATTTAGAACACATAAGTGACAGGACAAGGAGTGGAAGTTACAGATATAAAATTGCTCAGAGATGAAACCGTCCTTGAGAGCATTGTGAGACATTCAGCCTTTAAAGATGTTCAGCCTTCTCTTAGGAACAAGTGGAAATCGCTAAAAAATTTGGGATGGAAGGAACGGGCTGGTATGGTATGACACAATCATATCTGCATCTTCGAAGATTCTATGACTAAAATCTTAGAATAGTGGCTATGAGACAGTGATTGTAAAGGCTTCAAGAAGGGTGACAGCACAGAGAGTTGTAAGTGGCCTGGGTTTGATATATGTAGGAAGGGATTTAGCAGAAGTGAGAGATTTCTTATCCATGGGAGTTGTCCCACTTAATCTTAAGTATCAATTTGACTGGACTAAAATTCCTGGCGAGATGATTGGATCATGGCAGTAGACTCATTGGTGGACTTAGGTACTAATATCTCCAGTTAAGTGTGGCATTTGGAAGTCCAGTTGCAGTGAGACACTGCTTTCTGGCAGCCATGAAGTGAGGAGTTCTGCTCCAACAAGTCTTTCCATTGTGATGTTTCTGCTGTAGAACCAGTCAACCATGGACTCACCTTCTGAAACCTTGAGTGAAATACATCATTTCCTCTTTTAAATTGTAGGGCAGTCATTTTATTCCAGCAGTGAGAAAACTGAGCAATGCAAGTATGGCATTTAAGGCACGCAGAGTTATCAAGAAAGAGAGCACAGGTGGTGAAGAAATGGACCATTCACAGAGATGAGGAATGCTGAATGCAAAAAAATTAACCAGAAAATATTCATTTCATGCATTTCAATATTGAAATCCCATTGAGACATCCAAGTGGCAACAAACAACCAAAAGAATAAATTATATGGATCTGGAGCTCAGAACAGAACATGGAAGCATGTACTGGATATATAACATGGTAGAGATTTTAAAACATGGAATAGGAACAAATATTAGTGTAGGACTTCATCCTAAGGCAGAGGAGCACATAAAGACCAATGATAGTAGATAGCTTAAAGAAATAAAAATATAAATAGAGAACATCCAAGAGATATGAAAAAATTCAGGACAGTGTAATGTCTTGACAGTAAAAAGGAGTGTATTTCACAAGAAAGATGTGGCACTGTCGAATGTAATGCTAAATGTTACAATTAGGTAGAAATATGGGCCCATAAAAATGTTATGTAATATAAAAATGTTTAAGCCAATATACACATTTTTCTTTATTTCCTTATCTCTTATAGAGTTTAATAAATTACAAACTAAATTGAAATAAAGTTGATCATCATAGAAAGCTTTTTTGCAAATTATCTTCCTTTTTTATAAGTATGGAAAAATGTTAGCACACGTAACCTCAAACTCATTTTTCAGTAAGCAATTTTAAAAATGGTAAAAAAATATTAAAGATCAATCTTCTACAACTATAAAATATATGATGCTTTGCATTGTATTTCTGCTCTCTGATATAATTAGAAACTACATTATACTCACTACAAGTGCTCAGCTATGCGTAATCATCT
Source organism: Hydrochoerus hydrochaeris (assembly GCA_004027455.1). Taxonomy (NCBI): domain Eukaryota; kingdom Metazoa; phylum Chordata; class Mammalia; order Rodentia; family Hydrochaeridae; genus Hydrochoerus; species Hydrochoerus hydrochaeris. Next base: position 196,113 of record PVLA01002673.1, read on the forward strand.
GTTAAATACATTGGGCCAGAAGTAGCTCTCAGTTAAATTCACAGGAATGCTGACTTTGGCTGCTTTTTATTATACATGAATTTCTTTTTACTGTCCAGCAAGAACACTTTTTAGTCTTTATAACTCAGAATTTGTTGCATATTCATAACTCTTGCTTTATAATTCTAAGATTTTTCATGTTAACAAAGACTAGTATATGCAAATAGCACTATAAACAAATGAAATCAGTTAACTCATTATTATATTTTTGTTTCTCTTTTTAATGTCCAGATCTTTCCCAGCTACATTATTATTTACTAACTCTAATTTGTTTATTGCGGCTCATATTTCTTCTTTAAAGAGCTTTTACTAGTTACTTTACAAACTTTTTGCCTTGTTTCAAATGTTGAATAAAATGCATCTTACCTTAGGAATTATTTATATCAGTTCTTCATTCCTATAATTAATTTTTTCATCATCCATGTTTTCCAATTAGATTTTTTAAAAATTTCTCTCTGATATATAGTGCTACAAAGTAAATCAAATGCTTGCTGATCAATTAGTGTGTGTACTGGTGTGTTGCTAATATTTTTCCTACTGCTGGCCTAAGGTGATGCAAGAATCTAGGAGGCACAATTTGCATTACATGTAAACATTCTCTTGTTATTGTGTCATCTCCCTCTACCTCCCACACAGTTCACAGTTATACTGAGGACAAATACTGTGTGTGTTCATTTCCATATTCTTGAATATTTGACTATTAAAATCACAAAATTAATTTTAAATTTTGCTTTTGGGCCCTTCATTTGCTATGTACTAATATGTTTTGACTTATGTTAGTAGGATATTTAATTACATTTCAAACAAAAGAATGTATGAATGCTTTAATATATTTATATTATATGCTATTTTCAAGTTTCTTTTAATGAAAAAAAGGCACCAGATCTTCTCAAAGAATATTTGCTTGTACAAAGCATTTATTTTGTGTTGAACAAATTCTTATTAAAATACTGAATAAGTACTTTTTTATTTTAGAAAGAAAACATTATCATCTGTCTAGTTCTACCTATGTGAACAGTAGCAATCACTTAATATTTTAGAGGTTCAGTTTTACCATCACTAAAATTAGGATATTCATTCATTCGTTCATTCATTCACGTCACACAATTTTAAGTACTGCTTTGAACGATGCAGTACTCTAGAAAATGGAACTATATAACAAAAAAATTGAATACTGTATCTGGTTTCCCAAAACTTAAACATTCCTTGTCAGAAAATTTTGGAAATTAGTAAACACATCAATATGTAACACAATGGGCTTTATTCATTTTAATAAGATCTATTAAGTAGCCATGTGCAGAAATACTAATGACCTCTGAATTTCATACCAAGAGAAATAGGCTAACTATCATTATTCTTAACTAATATTTCAGTAGTGAATATATCTCCATAATTATAGCATATTTTAAGTAGTGAAATGTTTCATGGCAGTGGGAAGGATTTAAGATTGCAGCAACGCAGACGAGTAGAATTTTTCTGATAGTTGACAACAAATCTGTGAGATTTAATAGGCACTTAAAATAGTAAGATATTATGTTCATTGACACTTGCACAGATATTCCAAAAGACTTGTGTTGAAATTATCATACAGAAAGAATTTCGTGCTATAGTAATATTACTATAATGAATGACATAAGGCCGATGTATCTTAACGCTTCCTAATTGCATTCCATTTCACTTGGTAAAAAGCACACCTTTGCAATAACCTTCAAATTGACACATGGATGTGCAAGTCCTGTCACCTCACCAATTGATGCCCTGCTACCTTTCCATTAACTACTTGGTCCCAGCCAAACAACCACTCCTTTGGTTGGATTTTTCCACCAGCTAAACATGTTCTCATGTCAGCACCTGGCCATTTTCTCATGATGAAAAATCCTTTCCCACATATCTGAAACATCATCTGTGTCCATCATGTCCCTTAATATCACCTCATTTGATAGGTCTTCTAGACTGCCCAATATAAAACAGAGCCCAACAGTATTATACACATTTTCTCATATTCAAATGTATTGACTTTCAGTTTTTATTGTATTTTAAAATAATGCATTACTTTTATTTATTTTACTTATCTTCTATTAGAAACTAAACTCCAGAATTGTAAGAGTTGTTTGGCTTTGTTAACTGTTATCTTTAGTTTTAGCTTTTATGCTAAGGCATTACACATCATAAGCCTTAAATGTTAAGTGAAAGAATATACACTGTCTCAAAATATAGGCACAGAGGACATCCAAATAAATTGATTCAATGCAATTTTCTCTTGTTTACCAGGAGTATTGTGGGTGAATCACAAAACAAATCTTAATAATGAGAAAAAAAGTATGTGAAGATTTCTACAGTATGGATTGGTGATATAGCTGAGTGGCACTGCTTACTTGGCAAGTGTGCAGTCTTGAGTTCAATTTCTAGTACCAAAACAAACAAATAAACAAACAAACAAAAATATTTCTGTAATTAAAACATTACCAACAGCCAACATTATACTAAACAGACAAAAATTGAAAACTTTCACTTTAAAATCAGGAACAAGACAAGGATGTCCACTATCACCACTCCTATTCAATATAGTGCTGGAAACACTTGCCAGGGCAATCAGACAAGAGAGAGAAATAAAATGAGTAAAGATAGGAAAGGAAGAAGTTAAATTATCACTATTTACAGATGACATGATACTCTACACAGAAGACCCAAAAACCTTCATTAAAAGACTATTAGAGGTAATAAACAAATTTAGCAGTGTAGCTAGATACAAAGTCAATGCTCAAAAATCAATAGCATTCCTGTACACAAACAAAAAACTCACTGAGAGAGAAATTATGGAAATATCACCCTTCACAATAGCATCTAAAAAATGAAATACTTGGGAATCAACCTAACTAATAATGTAAAAGACCTATATGATAAAAATTATACTACTCTAAAACAAAGGAGACTGAAGAGCATATTAGAAAATGGAAGGATATTCTTTGCTCTTGGCTAGGAAGAACCAACATTGTGAAAATGGCCATACTCCCAAAACTGTTGTACAGATTTAATGCAATCCCAATCAAAATACCACTGGGATACCTCACAGATTTAGAGAAAAAAAAAACACCTAAAATTCATTTGGAACCAGAAGAAACCTAGAATAGCAAAGGCAATTCTGGGCAACAAAGGCAAGACAGGAGGCATCTCAATTCCTGACTTGAAACTATACTACAAAGCTACAGTGAAAAAAAGCAGCCTGGTCCTGGCAAAGAAATAGACCTGAGGGTCAATGGAACAGATTAGAAGATGCAAGCACAACTACAAAGACACTCAGCCACCTGATATTTGAAAAAGGGGCTAAACATGTTCACTAGAAGAAGGATAGCTTCTTCAATAAATGGTGCTGGAAAAATTGGCTCTCCCCATGCCAAAGACTGAAACTAGATCCATGCCTATCACCATGCACACAACTAAAGCCTAAATGGATCAAAGATCTGAATATTAAAACAGAAACACTAAATCTACTGGAAGACAAGGTAGGTGGGAGTCTTGGAGACATAGGGGTAGGCAGATAATTCATGAAGAAAATGCAAACCACACTTCAAAGAATCAACAACTGGGATCTCATATTATTGAAAAGTTTCTGCACTTCAAAAGAAATCATCAGTAGAGTGAAAAGAAAACCCATAGAATGGGAAAGAATTTTAGCCAGCAACCCCTCAGACAAAGGACTTATATCCAGAACATATAAAGAATTGAAAAACATAAAATCCCCCAAATTCAAAGACCCTCTCCAAAAATGGGCATCTGAGACGAACACACATTTCTTAGATGAAGATATACAAATGGCAATTAAATACATGAAGAAATGTTTACCATCAATGGTCATTCGAAAAATGTAAATTAAAACAGCATTGAGATTTCATCTCCAAAAAGAATAGCTGCCAACAAGAAATCAACTGATAACAAATGTTGGCGAGGCTGCAGGGAAAAAGGAACACTTCTCCACTGTTGGTTGGAGTGTAGACTGGTGCAACCACTATGAAAATCCATAGGGAGGATCCAGCTACTCCCCTACTTGTTATTTTCCCAGAAAACCTAAAAAGGTCATATCACAGTGTTATATCACATATCACAGTGCCCCCATGTTCATAGCAGCACAATTTGTAATAACTAAATCTTGGAAACAACCAAAATGTCCATCAACTGCATAGTGGATGGAAAAGATTTTTTTATACAATGTAATACTACCCAGCTATAAAAAAGTATGATCTCGAGCCTTCATAGGCAAATGGAGGCAACTTGAGCCAATTCTCATAAGTGAAATAAATAAGAATCATATTTATAAATATCACATTGTGTCTCTAGTGCAAAAAGTAATAAGAAATGTAGGAGTAATAAAACCCAAAATGTATAATTGCTATTGTAAAAGAGAGAGGAAAAGAAAGTGCTCTAAAAGGTATAAGTGCGTGTATGTTTAACTGTGTAGGATTGATAACCACATTACTAAGTTTTTGTTGGATTGTTTTCAGTCTCACTGTTTGAATGTCCACTTTGTGTGCTTTAATTTTGTAACTTGAACAACTATTTCTTAAAGGACAATATGTAATTTATTAACTAAAAAATGTAATAAGATATATAGGAGCAATAAAACCCAAAATGTGTAATTGCTATTGTAAAAAAAGAGAGGAAAAGAAAGTGCTCTAAGGGATATAACTGCATGTACGTTTAAGGGTGTAGGATTGATAACCAAATATTGCTAAGTTTATGTTGGATCGATGAGCAGAACTGTTTGCAGTCTCGTGGTTTGAATGTCCAGTTTCTGTGCTTTAATTCTGTATCTTGAACAACTGTATCTAAGATGACGGTATGTAATTTGTCAAATAGTGATTGCATGTTTTTTGAATTTTGTATTATTGCTTCTCTTGTTTTCTGTTTTGTTTTTTGTTATTTTTTTCTCTTTAAGTAAAAAATAAAAATAAAAAATAAAACATTACAAAGAGTCATGCTAACTCTGTGAGGTATGTAGCTACACCTTTTGGATTATTAATTACTATGTGTCCAATATACTTTAAATTTGTACATCTTTAATCAAATTTTAATTTCCCGAGAAAGTAATTTGATTAAACAAAATGAGAATATCTCCATATACTGAGGACAGAAATGTAATGTGGCAGAGACTTAGAAACTGACATGCTTGTTGGTCTCTTCCAAACTATGCAGAATATTTTAAGGACAATTTCTGAAAGACAAAGTGTTGGTAATGGGAAAGAAAATGGAGATTGGAAAATAATGACTATCAGACACAGTTATATGTACTCATAGCAATTGCTGAAGTCCAGAACACACTAAAGGCTAATATCAAATAATATTTTGTTATTTTGAAATTTTAGTGTTGTGAAATTTATAAATAATAGACTTCAATTTAATAGTAGAAATGGTTACTATATTGTAGTTTAATTAAAAATTTATTTTAAGATTATTTTGTATTTACATGAAGATTTAAGAAAAATTAGAAATTCTCTATACAATATACCCAGTTTCTCCCATTGATGTCTTGTAAATACAAGGAAAAATAAACCAACCATTATATTGATATTATTTAAACCAATAAATAGAACATTTCTATCTCTGCAGAATATATTGTCTTGTTACTTCCATCTTTTGCCTTATACGTAACCTTTTGTATCAAAAATCTCCTCTCAAAATTTATAATTTCATCAGTTCAGGAAAGTTATGAAAATAGAAACTTAAAAGTAACCTTTGGGAATTGGCATTTTTCATTCAGCAAAATTCTCTAAAGATTCATTCATCTTGTTCTTCTTTATTGCTGAATAATAACCTAAATGCACTACAGTTTGTTTATCCAGTACTCATTCAAGAGTATTTACATTATTTATAGTGACAGCTACTAAGTTTATAGGTTTTAATGTGAATATAAATCTTGAGTCCCCATTATAAATTCACAGGATTCCAACTGGTGGGTCACAAATTAGGTGCATATTTTATTCTTTAAGAAATTAGAAAACTGTTTTCAGGAGAGGTTGTACCATTTACATTCCCTCTACAGGTATATGAGTGGTTCAGTTTCTTTGGGTTCTCATCAGCATTGGATCTTGTCATTGTTTTTCATGTTATTAGCTGCATAGGTACGTGGAGTTCTCTCATCTTAGTTTTCATTCATTTTTCCCAAATGATTAATGGCATCAAATAGTATTTAAAGTGTTTCTTTACATTTCTATATTATTTTCAGCAAAATCCTTTTAATGGGTTGTTTTTTGCCATTTTTAATCTTTTTCATTACTCTTTTTAGAATTCTTTATGTATTCCAGATACTGACCTTTGTTGGATATAAAACATACAAATATTTCCTATAACTCCTTCTTCATTCTCTTAACTAACTCTTTTATGATGGAAAGATTTTTTTCCTAAATATTTAAATACAGTTTATAGATTTTTCATTATAAATTAGGTTTTTGTTGTCATGTTTAATACTTGGCATGGTCCTATCTTGGTGATATTCTCTTACTTTTCTCCTAAAAGTTTTATAGTTTTCATTTAAGTCAGTGATTCATTTTGAGTTTTTTCTTTCCTTTGCATAAAATGTGAGATTCAGATTCAGGATCATTCACTAATGTAACTCTTTTTGTCATGTAGGGCTTATTTTTTATTCTCATGTATGATTTTTATACTTCAATCATGTTTTACAATTCCTGGTAATCAATTGGAGTTGTAAGTGATGTTTATTAGTTTGCATTTTGATTTCTTTGTTAATAATATCTGGTCCAACTCACTTAATATAGTTTGCATTCCTGTTAAAATTGAAAATGCAAAGGCAGTTTTTTTTTCTTATGAGTAATCTAAAAACAGAGTGTCCTTTGGTGCAAGTCACTTGATAGTTTCAATTTTTAAAAAGATTTTTAGTAAAGATTGTACAAATAATAATTATTTTTCTGTTTTAAACACTTTAAATACACTGTCAAATATCCTTAATGCTCGGATTTGATGAGATCTTTTGATGGAATACAGCAAAAATTTTAACTGTGCTAAAAAAACTAAATTTATAAGCATTTATAAATTAGTACTTCCTAGATACAAGTGATAATACTGACCCTCTACTAACCTATATTCTTTAGAAAACTTTTAGAAACATAACCATAATGATACAAAATTTATTATTCAAGATAGTCTATAAGTGCTACAGGCTCAGGAGAACACTTACAGTGAAAAAGAATTCTAAATTGAATGGCCTTTGGAAATTTGGGAAGTGAAGTTTGGGGTGGAATTAAATAGTAAGTATGACTTGGGTAATGGAAAAGTAAATTTGGAGTTGTATTAGGAAATAGAGTATGAACATATTGATATGGCAAAAAATTGCAGAGTGTGTTCAGAGATCTTAAGTAAGTCTATTAAGAGAAAAATATTCGCATTGAAGAATACAACGCAGAAAACTTAAGTCCTAGTTTGGAACTCCACTGTGCCTTTCCATACAATTGGGCTGTATTCCAATGAGAAATGGTGACATGTGTGGTGTGTGACAGTAGATTACCACTATAGTTTGGATACTCTGTCTCCCCAAAACTCACATTCAAATTTAATCTGTAATGTAATAATATAGGGCTCTTCCCCTTTGGGAGATGATTGAATCTCCAATAGCTCTGCTCTCATACATGTGATTAGGTGACCTTATAAAAGTGTTTCACTGCATTTTCAGTTGCATTTTGGGCTTCCACCATAGAATAATGCAGCACTATTGTGCCAGTTTACAAACAGAGATCAGACCCTTTCCAGATGACCACTTGCCTGGCATTTGATCCTTGATTTCTTAGTCTCCAGAATGGTGAGAATTATATTTTCATTCATCATAAATTACCCCATCTCAGGTATTTTAAAATAGACTAATACAGTTACACCGAGAAGAAACTAAATAAGGCAAGTTCAAATATAGATTCTGAATTTAGGAACTTTTTAAATAAATCTGATGGCACTGTTTTCACTGTTTCCATCAAGTTGCTACATATTAGAAAATTATTACATGTTAAGTAGTTCTAACGCCTCAAATATAAACCACTGAAATCACTGGCTGACAACAAATCTCCCAGCATTTAATTTCTTTCAAATTTTTAATCATATATTATAACCATTTAAGTAGGGATATTATAAATTTATTTAATGTCCTAGCTCAGGTGAGTACTTGATGCTCTTAGATCCTTTATTATTCTTTTTTTTTAATGCTTACATTTATCAGTGCGTGTTTTTAGTATATACTCATGTATTTTTCAGAGTTCAATTTAATAATGATGACTGTGAAAATTGCTAGTATCTGCACATTTGCAACAATCCTTGTTTTGGAAGGCTCGAAGTAAGGACTCTTCTAAGAAAACAACAAAAAAAGATTGTATAATGCATAAATCAAGTTGAAATTAATTACTCTTGAAACTTTATTTTGTTTAAGATTTGGGGAACTTCTAATAGTTCAGTAATACGTATTTTAAGTATAAGTAAGAAGTCACTCATACGTTGCCACTAAAGTGAAGCAACCAGCTCTCCTGCAGCTTGGCTGAATTGTGTAAGACTTGTTCTCAAATCATCCAGTTTAACAAAGCCATTTTAAGTATGAAGACAATGATTCAGCAGGAACACAATACATGTTAATTGAAATCAATAACCAATAAAATCATTCACATTCAATAAATTTAGCTAGTGTTACAGGCCTGAATTATAAGTGAATTAGTAGATTAATTATCTACATTTATTTTTATTGTGTTGCTAATCTGAAATAATCATGTTTTTCATATATCTAAGTTATCACTCTCAGTGATTTGGAAGTGGTGTTTATGTGCCTTTGTGTGTGAATATCACAAGGCTAATGTGAACGTTATTAGCTATTATCTAAGAAATACCAGTTACACAGATGCCAATGTTTGTTTTAAAAAACACACATTTGAATTCCAGCCTAAAGTATACACATATGTAAATATGAAGGCTATAGAAATCCCCCACCTGATTTACTGAGGTTATACAATTATGAATACTTTCTATGTGGATGTGTGTGTTGAGAGAAAATATATTTAAATACAGGTATTTAGAGATTAGCTATGTGTATATGTGCATACACCCATGAATCCCTGTAAGACTATCACAATTATTTGTAATTTATGCCCCATAAGTTACTAACCATTTTGTAACAGTCTTTTCTAAACTAAACCCTTGCACCTGCTGTGTTCAAAGACTGGATTTATGAATATTTTGTGAAGAGACAAGCAATGTTTTCATACGCAATCACACTCTTAAAACAAAAATGCACCCAGTACACACAGTACCCCAGACCACCTGGAGTGCTAAGTTCTTATCTTTTCATTTTATCCTAATAAGACTTAAAACTGTATTAGACATTTTCTTTAGGAACTAAAACCATACTGAATTAGATAACTAGAAAAGTGAGAAAAAGAAATATTTTACCTATTTTGTGGTTTAACCCAGAGTAAGGAAAGCAATTTGATGTTTGATTATATATAAACTCAGTGTTCCATAAAACCACCGCCATCTGCAATGTATAAATGGTGGTAGCCAACTTTTCATACTGATTTTTAAAATTGTGGCAAAAATACACAATCAAATGTATCATCAGAACAGTTTGTGAGTGCACAATCCACTAATATTAGGTATATTCATGTTTTTATTAATCAGTTCTCCACAGATTTTAAAAATTGAAAATTGTATGCCTATTAAATTACTTCCCTTTGGCCAGGTATGGTGGCACATGCCTATAATCCCAGAACTAGGGAGGCTGAGGCAAGAGGATTGCCGTGAGTTCAAGGCCAGCCTGGACTACACAATGAAACTGTGTCTCAAAAAATTGGGAAAAAAATTAGTTCTCATTCTCTACTCCTTTCACTCCTCATAACCACCATTCTATTATGAATTTTACTAATTGATATACTTCATATTGTTGGAATCATGTAATATCTGTCATATTTCTAAATAACAGCATATTACTTGAATATTTAAATTTAGCTTTTATGTTTTATAATTTTATTATGCAGAACCCTTCCCTATTCTCAGTATATATCCTTACTAGGTACTTTCTCCTTCCACTATATATCTTGAGTATGCTTGAAAATTCTTACATTCTCTTTCTTTGGAAGATTTTGCATCTTATTTGACAAACTCCTATTGATCCTATGACGATTTAACTACTTGCTCCTACTTGTTTCTTTCTTTAATCTGTTGTTATAAACAGTAATATATTTCACTTTTCTTACAGAAATATAATTAAAAAGTATTAAATCTCTAGATACAATATGTCATAAAAAACTCAATAAATGTAAGCTGCTAATAGATAATAATTTTAATCACACTGGTAACTATAGTATGATGTTAAGTATAACTATATTGCTATTATATACATATTAGTAAGTTAGATTTTTCAAAATATCATCAAGTCAGAACATGCTTAAATTAAAAGTTCTCTGTAAAATGTTTGCCTGCATTCACCTCCCTTTCTTTGAGAGAGTAAATGCATGGCCTAACACCAGATTTACTGTGTGGGCAGTCAATCCTGAGATGTTCATCTGGCATAAATGAAAAATACAGGCAATGTGCAAGCTTGACTTCTAGCTCGGGACTGGGTATCTGCCATGAGATTCTTCTGTTTTCATCTCCTTTTTCTGTTGCTTGGCCAATCTGTGCTCCACACTTCCTCTCCATATTTCATGGGGCTCACTTAAGAGTCTTGCTTTAATACCACACTGATGCAGATGTGTCTCCATGAGGCCTCTTTGTCATAGTGGCCAGCCTTGATATTTTCCTACTATCTTGTGCTTTTCAAACACAATTTATAATTTCTTAAGAATATCATGTCTCATTCATCTTTCTGTCCTTAATGCCCAATAAGTGCTTGTTATTAATGGGTTGCTGATAAATATTTGTTGAGTGAAGGAGAATTTCACAAGTCTCTAGGTGGTGTCCATGTTAATAAGGTGGGTCATATATCTTTTTTTCTCTTTAAATCAGGTCATTAGGAGAACCCTAGAGGTTTACTGCTAAAACCTTTCTGAATAGGTCCTCTCTTTATCTTTAAACTTACAAGAGAAAAAAAAAAGAATGTTTTCCACAAGTTCTGGGGGGAAAGAAGGACATAATCTATTCATTTCATACTTCTGTCCAATAGATCTGTCCTGTGTCTCCTGGTTCTTCCTAGTGGGGGTAACTTTACATTCAAAGTTAGAAAATACTTCTTGAAAACATATATCAAGCCTACTGAGTGGCTGTCACTGAGTATCTGTTGCTCAAATTTAAGTGAAAGACAAATATAAGCTACACATAAAGTGGAATTCTATATAAAAGGAAGTTTAATCCTCATCATGCAAATTAATATGATTTCTGTTTTCCACAGTTCATACACACCATTATTATTGGTGAAAAAATATAAAACCTCTACTAATTGTGTCTAAATGAAAGGCAGTCTAGAAACAGAATTGACTTTTTCAAATATGCTTAAATTTTCAGCAAACTTTGTATTTTGAGCAAAAATGCATTTTGAGATTGTACAAAGTATGTTACCAAATAGGTCATTAAAAATATGCCATTAGTTCAGCATTTCCCTTTACCTCAGGAACTGTATTTATTTAGCAGCATACCCTATTAGAAATACTCAACCTGTAGCAATCTACTGATTTGAAAATAATAATTTAAATCAGACTCACATTTGTAAATATCATATTGTCTTGTTAGCATAAAAATAAATAATAATAACAAACTGAAAGAGTAATAAGATCTAAAATCCATAATAGATATTGTAATAATGAAAGGGAAAGAAAGCATTCTAAAGGATATAACTGTATGTATGTTTAAGTATGAAAGATAGATAACCATACTACTAAGTTTTTGTTAGTTCATCAAACAAAAGTTTGTATTGTCATTGTTTGATTGTCTGCCCATTTTTTATGCTTTGACTTTGTACCTTGAACAACTGCTTCTGAGATAACAATATGTAATTTATCAACTAGTGATTTCTTACTGTTATTTCTTTGGCTAGTGATTTATTACTATTTTTTAAAATTTTGTATTATTTCTATCCTTTTTCTGTTTTGCTTTTTTCTCTAAATAAAAAAATGATGATGAAAGCAATATTTTAAACTTGTCTGTGAAATTATAACCAGTTACATAATTGGTAATTGGTAATTGGTTTACATCTTAAACTATGTCCTTACTTAAATTCTTGTTTAGATGAAATCTCTGAGTATATATTTGTGGTATCTTTTGTACTTTTTAAAATGTATCTACTTCTTTTTGCATATTTTAATGCTTTTAATATATTTATGACTTATTAAAGATTTAAATAAAAATATGCAGGACTTTCTCATCCATAAAATTTTAATGCATTTTACTTACTTTAGTATACATTATACAATATTTTTAAAAAATTAATTCAATATATTCATTGAATAATAAAGTAAAAATTCTTCATCCCAAGTATTATTTTATAATCTTTCAGTATAAAAATCTGCTTATCATTGAGTTGATCATTAAATTTCACTCTTACAAAAATTTTGTAAAATATCATATTTTATTTTAACTGGTGAGCAGCAAACTATAAGTATGCATTCTTTCTTGTCTCTGTACCTCTCACATTTTTTTTTCTTTCCCCACTTATTCATTCAGTTAGTCATCAAGCACTGCATTATGTTGCCTGTCCTTGGACAAACTGCCTAACACAAAAATCACCTTTCAAAAGCGGGAGAGGTTTATTTGGCTCATAGTTTCAGAGGTGTCAGTCCATAGTTTTCTGGTCCTAAGGCAGAAACAGAATGGTGGAAGATTCTGGTGGAACAAAGCTGCTTAGCTCATGGTGGGGGAACAGTTAGATGCTCCGAAGATACATCCCCTGTAACCTGTCTTCAGTGAGGCTCCAATGCTTCAAAGCACATTCACCAGTGAACAACAGTGGATTGTTCCACTGATAAATGCAGTACCCTGATGATCCAGTAAACTTTTCAGGAGTCTCTTAATACAGTCAAGATGACAATTCACTTCACTGTCACAATCACTGTTTAAAAAAATTATATCCTGAAATCTGTGCGATCAGTTGACTAGAAATTAAGATTCACAGAAGAACTGAACCTACTTAGTTCCCATATTCATGGGTCAGGGCAGGAAGCAAGAAACACAACAACATATAAGTTTTAAAAATTGCAACTTAAAGGAAAAAAAACTTTTATCATGAAGGAAATAAGATCCTGAAATGAAAACCAGAAACCCATTTGAGATGAAGTGGTCAGAAAAGGCCTCTCAATTGGTAGTAGTTAAAGCTAGAAAAATAAAACAAGAGGGAAGATCACTCATGAGCCAAAAATCAAGGTAGAAGACAGGCAGTGCCTTAAATTAAGAACAAAGATGGAGTATGTGCTGAAATGAAAAAAGATCACAGTATTTTGCTTTGGAGCTAGAAGCAAAACTTAAAGCAAATTTCACAGAACAGGTCAGCCACACCTTTGTGATTTACAGGAAATAATTAAAAGTTTGAACTAAATGCAAATGGAATTGCTGGAGCATTATAGGAGGAAAATAATGTGTTGTGATCTATAATTTTAGAATTTTAATTGTTCTGCTGCACAAGATATGGCTTAAGAGAGATTAGAATTTAAGTAAGGACATAAATTAGGAGGAGAATTCAATAATTACATGAGCTATGATGACAGCTAGCATGAAAGGAGTGTACCTGTGAGGTGGAGAAGTTGACAATTCAGGATTTATTGCAAATTGCATAAAATAAGACTTGCTGATGACTTTGGTATAGGGAGGTGCAGTGAGGGACATTAACATGTCCGGAGGAGGTTTCTTAACAGCAACAGGGGAGGAGATGGTTGTGGTGATCCTAAAATCTTCACATACAGCTTGCATACTGGTAGCACTCCATAAATGTTAAGTGGATAAAAAGCTAAATGCATGCATTACCACCTAGGAGAAAAGAGGAGAGCATGGAAGAAAATTAAGGCTTTATCTTAGCAATGTGAAGTTTAAGCTGGTCATGATATATCCAGGTGCATATGACAGATAACACTTAATATGTGATTTTTGAATTCTGATTTCCATCATGAAAAGCTTTAGTTTACCCAATTCTCTTTATGCTTGCTCTGCATTGCTTATTCTTCAGATAAGTTATATTATTATTTGCTAGAGAATCTATCTCAAATCGTTTTCTCATCAAAATTTCATTTATTAATCCCACTCAAATTATTTTTTCTTCTTTAATATCAAATTCGTGGCACTGAATTATTTTTCAAACATGTTGTACTTAACACATTTTCAAATATGTCACATTTCAACTTCTCCCTTAGACCCTAAAAGGCTTTAAAAGGAAAGTCTGAGTCTGGGAACGTAGCTCAGGGGTATAGTGCCTGCCTGGCAAGCATGAAGTCCTGGGTTCGATTTCTGGTACCAAAAACAAACAAAAAACAAAAGAAAAGTGTAGTTTTACTTGTCTGCTTTTCTTTCATTCTCTAATTTTGCCTTTCTTATATGAGATTCTGAAGTCAGCCAGTTTTTGAAGACCACATTCATTATCTCTCAGCTGTAGTACTAATTTAACCTCACTGGATTTCAGAGTTGATTAAATAAATAATAAATGTGCAAAAATCCAGTGAATTTTAAAAGTTTTATCATTCTTATGTCTTCTGCTCTGAAGTGCATCATTGCTACACAAAGGTCATCATACATACAATTGGCACACCTAATGTACTACATATGATTTCAAATAGTTAACAAATGGTGTCCTTGGACCTGCTTCAGTTCCCTCCAGCTCCTGTTTTTCATTGACAAAATGTTCAGAAGTCTTCCCATATTCTTTAGCTCATGTTCTTCTCTTCATCCACTTCCTTCACTTGTCCTCTAATAATCGCTGCGAACAAAAGACACCAGTCCTTCTTGAGTACACTTGAGTACATGCCTTCACTTTGAAACAAACCTTTTTAGAGATGCAGCTATGTTGTTATTCCTTATGCAGGATTAGACTTTGTGGTAACGTCATGAAGAATGAACAATACCCTTACAAATAAGAGAGAGAAAAAAGACTCAAAACTGAAGAAACAGATGTGGAATATCACATGATATTCAGCAAGAAACACACTTCAATATGATGGGTAGGGCTCCAGACACCATGTTCAGACTTCCAACTTGGGGAATTGCAGTCAACTGAGCAATGTTTAAGAAAACAGCATGGCCAAAATGACTGAAGCTAAATTTATAGAATAAATTTATTGAGAGAGATATATACTATATCTATGAATGACATATAGGCAATTACACAGTAGTGTCAAAGTGCAAAGGGAAATGAGTGATGGACCAGTGTGACATAGTCCTGAAGGGAAAGCTGTCTGTACAGGTAGCATCCTTAGAAGCTTCCTAACTACCACAGTACATGATCAGCCTTACTGATTACTGCTCATACATTTGCAATCTGGATACCTTAAAAGACTATAGCTTCTAATCTGAGTCTCTCTTCACTTACCAAATACTTCACTGAAAATAAAATGACATTCATGAGGAACAAGGAAGACTTGAGGGAGAATCACTTATCGTGATTCTCAGAATGAACTTGATAGGGTTGTTGAATTCACCAGGTGTACTTGAGAGACATGGGAAATATTCTTATGAAGCTTTTTTTGGCAGAGTGCCTTCATTTATATGCAGTAACTTTCTGATATATAACCAAAGTAAAATTATTCTGAATCTCAGAAAATGAAATAGCTCTTCCTATTAAGTACTTTCACTTCACTGTTTAATTTTTCCCTTTTAGTTTTTCTTTTTACTTTTATAGCATTAATATAAATAAGACAGCTAGTAAATGGTCAATAAAATGTGTATGGGCTTTGTGTTGTCTACGGATGCAAAGAAAGGAGAGAGAGGGGAAAGAAAGTTTGCTAATTTTGGTAGAGCAAGGGGAAGAAGAAGCTAATTCCAGAGCACTGTTTTTTTTTTCTATGATAATGAATTTTTGGTACATGAGTAGATTGGGGAGAGAGAAGGAGAGAGAGAGAGAGAGAGAGAGAGAGAGAGAGAGAGAGAGAGAGAGAGAGAACGAGAGAGAGAACAGATTTTGACTAGGACAGATGGGGAATAAGTGGAAGTGTAGATTTTTCAGGATAAGATGTCCTTAACACATTGAAGTAGAGATAGACATTTTGTAAATAGTTGCTTAAACAGACCTAGAGTTTAAGAGACAAATTTGGACTGAAAATTATCCAGATAGGACCTATATCTTCTAGAAAAGTAAGTGTATGTTTAAGCGGAATATATAAAAGTACCTCACAAATACACAAAACATTCAATTGTAAATCACTGAAACATAGTGCTACAGTTGGATTCCTTATGATTGGGAATAGAACTACAGATTTTCAGGTGATTATTTAGAGAAGAAAGAAGTATAAAATTTAGAAAGTGCATCTTGATCCTATTTCCAAACCTAAGATTTATCTTAACCTAATCTAGTATTTGATTTATAAGAATTGCATATGAAATTACATTAATAACAGAAAAGTGTGTGTGTGTGTTTGTGAAGCAATTGGACTCAATTGACTTTAAACTTTCTAAGAATTATATGCAAAATTTTATTTTGGATAAGTTTAACATTTGTCAGATTATTTATATCATGGGCCAGAGAGTGATTGTTTCAGCTTTGTGAATTTTGCAGTGTCTACAGTGTCAAATCTACACATCATAGTACAAAACCACCCAGGGATGATATATAATTAATAGGAGTGACTGAGTTCAAGTAAAACTTTATGTAGAAAATAAGCAGCAAACCCAATTTGGCCAGGAAGCCAAAACTTGAAAAATTCTCATTTAGTTTATGCTGAAAAAGTATAACTTTCAAAAATGCAAAATCATAACTATTATACAAATACAAAGTGAACACATGGTAAAGAATTTATTCAGCTTATTAGTGAAAGAGAAAAGCAGTGAGATGCTGAAACTATTCCAAGAACATGAGAGAAGCTAAATATTTAAAGGCAATTTTAGAACATTTGCTAAATTAAGTATTAAACTGATTATTATCTATAAATGTCACTAGCCATAACCTCGGTATTACATTTTCAACTTATATAGAGAATTTATTGACATTTTTTCTATACAATGACTTAAAAACTGACCTGTAAGTTCATTTAGTTCATTAATAATAGTAAATAGCCTAAGCTAAGAGTGGATCTATTTAAGCTCATGAGTAGTGTTTAAGAAAATAACATTTATTAAAGGACATGCCAGATCTTTTTTGCCTTATTTCCTAGCTCCCCAATTCCAGATGATATTGAGATTCCAAAGTAATTTAGAAAAAACTAAATCAAGTTACTTTTTGATTTCATATTGCTGCTTTAGCAAACTATCACCACATCAGTCTCAAAACAATAGATCTTGATTATGTTATCTAGAATTTATCTGAATTCCTTGGCATTTGGCCCCTATCTTTTATTTTTAAAGTCCAAACTATTGTATCTAATTTTTTCTTCCGCCCCTTCTTGCATTTTTAGGAATTCATATGATTAGAATAAGCCTTTTGGAATAATGCAAGGTGATCTCCTTATTATCTGATGAGCAACCTTAATTCCATCTTAATTGCATCTTTTGATTAGCAACCCAAATTATATCTTCAACCTTAATTGTCTTTGCCATGTAGTAACAAAATTCATTGGTTCATAATGAGGATATCATTCTTAGTTCACTCTGAGGGGAGACATTCTTCTGTCTAGCATACATTACTTGCACAATTTATTTAAATCCAGATGTTTTCTCGTGTTCATGGTGTAATAGGGACAGATTTATTAACCTCTCTGAGCTCATTTCCTCTTCTGTAAAACAGACTTGTGAAAAACAAAGGTAAGTGTCTGAGTGTTTCTGTATATATTTATTCAATGAAGCTAATAAAACCAACATGTACAACTTTAGCTATGTTCCTATAGAGTTCAAGACAAAAGGAATTTAATACCTCCAGAAGATAAAAGTACATAACTGGTATAAGAAACTCCAGTTGGAATAATTTTTTTTTTGATGTAGACCCCAGAAGGGAAAGCGATGCACTGAATATAAAAGAAATATATAATTTCACCTTTTATATTCCATATTTATTTTAATAGTGAAAATAATATAATCTTCCTAAATAATCTATATTCAGTAGTATAAGAGCTATTTGAAACAATATTTATTTTAAAGTTTTTATATTTTAGTAATAATTATTTTCAGCTCCTAAAATTTAGCAAATATAAAGCAATATATCAAGCACTGTGAACAAATTTTTATTTTCTCAGAACTTGAGTTTTAATGATCTCTGTTATTTGGTATAATTGTCTTTCTATGTTTTAATCAACAATCTTAGTTGTTAAACCCATTAGAGAAAGGATTACTGCTTGAATATTTTTGTTTGTTGGCTGCTTGGTTTGGGAGTTTTGAACAATTATATAGCATTTTAGAAATTATAGATTATGTCTCTTATGATCCAAATAGAAGAGACTAAACTCTTGGGGGAAAATATGTTCAGTTTTATGTCTGGAATTAGATAGAACCGTATGGTTACTTATCCACCTTGTTAGCAGCATTTAAAGTGGCGATAATAGTTGCTTCCAATAAATCCATATTGCAGAAAATAATGGTAAACTCAGAAGCATACGATAATGCACACTGGAAGCATTAACACTCTACCCCGATAGCTTTTTGCAAAAGACAGAAAAAGCAGCTTTTTTTTCCCTCTAGTATGTAACACAGTTGATTGTGCATGACTAATTCTTTTGCTAATCTTGTCTGGTGTCAATCTTTTGGTTTTTAGTTGAGGTTTCCTTTGGGGATTAGCAGCACACATGGCTGACCTGTCTGCTTCTTTATCTCCAGGCCTCTAGTAAAATATTAGCACACAAAGCTAAATTGATTTGGAAACATAAGGCACAACAAAGCTGGTTTTATGCAAATGTTAACACTGTATGTAAAAGCCCTTGGACATCATCTGAAGAGCGGCTCTACCTTACTTACTGGCACACTGACATTTATATGGGAGCTCAAATTAACCATTTAGAAAAACATAAGCATTACTGTTTCTGGGGCCTGCATGCAAGTGGTGTATTTTATACCTCTATTCGCCTCTTATAGGATTATGCAGCCAAAGTTTCATTCTTCTTGCCAAGGGAAAAATTATCCAAAAAGACAGTGTCCAAAACTCATTTACATTTGGCTTTAGACTTACCTTCTCAGTTATAATTGGCTTGGGACTCCCTAAAAATTAATTTTCATTCTCTAACCACATAGTAACTGACTTCCTGAATTTTGAGATCCTAAAATTTAGCTCATAAAGAGCAGCATATAAAAAACTGTGCGCAAATGTTTATATGACCCAAATGAATAATAAACAGCTTAAATTTACTGCTGAGCAACTGATCACCTATAATTATTGATAAATATATTTTGGCCACAGCAAAATCTTTTTTTGTATGCATTAGCATCTGATAGAAATTACTCATAGTAATACCTTCCACAGGACCGGTGCTGAAACTAACTATGAATTAGTAAAAACACTTTAAGTTTGCAAGTGGTTTAACTCATTAGTTACAGGCATTAACAATTTTGTTTTGTTTCCTCATGAATGAATTATAAAATTTCTTAGATAAAAATATAACACAGATAAACACATGCATATCAGAAACTTTTTGTAATAGGATGTTGCATCACTACTAAGTGTAAATCATAAAATAAAATGAAGTAATTATGATTTACACAATTTTCCACTTCATTACATAATGATCTGAATAGTTTTTCATTTCATGTCAGCTCCCTTTTATATGTGACAAAATATTTGAGAATATCAGCTTGCAGGAAGAATTTTATTTTGTCTCATGGTTTCAAAGGTTTCAGTCCAAGGTTGCTTGACCCCAGACAGTGAGAGGGTATGTATGGTCAAGCAAATTTGCTCACCTCATGGCAGCCAGAAAGTCTGGTACTAGTAGTGAAGGTAAATAAAATACCCTTCAAGACACCCTAGTGACCTGATTTCTCCAACTAGACCATGTCTCCTAATAGCCCATTCTGCTATGAAATCATCCAAGTATCACTTAAGGGGTTAGTGCCCTCATGACACATTAGCCCTCTGAACATAGTTGTATGGAGGATCAAGAGACCAACACCTGAGCCTTCTGGGAGATATTTAGGAGTCAACCCATAAGACATGTCCTCTGATTTCATAAAAAATCTGTGGGCTACATCATTACCAAAATAAAAGAGAGAAGGAAAGAAAGGCGTAGAAGAAGAATGGGTGGGCAGAAAGAAGAAGGAGGAGGAAGAGGATTGAGAAAGAGAAATAGAAATAGAAAGAAATAGAGAAATAAAAAGAGAAAGATGAGAAAGAGAAAGAGAATGAGAAAGAGAAAGAGAATGAGAAAGAGAGAATTAACTAAAAATCATATTATCCCTGCCTGAAAATATATACCAATCATACCAATCATTATTGCTCAAAATGTGCAAGGATGTGTTTGAGAAAAGAAAATCCAAATGTGCAAATTGGAATAAGTAATAAAACACAGAAGAAATAATTTATTGTCAGGCAAGAATTATCCAATCCATTTCATCTTAGAATGAATTCATGGGCATAAGTGGGAATCTTGCATTTTTTTATGATGTGGAAATATTGTAATGACTAACAATGCAATAGTACAAGCATGAATTTCCACAAGATCATTTGTTATGTCCTGTTGTATAACCCATTATAAGCTTTAAAAAATCATGATACTTGAAGTAGGTAATAGATTCATTATAACTTTGTTTTCTTAGACATTTTGGGACATGTATATGTGAATGTTTACATATATACATTTTATGTTGTAATTTTAGTCTGATATCTTCTCTATTTCTAACTTTAAAAAAATTAGGAAAATCTATTTTATTTGTATAATGAATATAAATGTCTTATCATACTTATTAAACATCTAAATAAAAGTTTAGCCTTCTCTTTAAAATTCAAAATTTTAAAGAAAAAAAATCACAATCACAAGGACAAACTTCAGCAGATATTTTGAATTAGAATTTTATTTTCATAAATCAGTAGCTCTGCAATTAAAATAATAAAAATAAGCCTGAATATTTAGTTTGCATTCTGCAGCCCTATTGTATACCACTGTGTGTGTCACATTTTCCTCAAAGATTAAAATTCAGATATATAGGATGAAAGTTTGATAAGTGTATATACATTTATCAAATATACATTTGGTAGGAATAAAGTTTGTCATTATGATATGTGCTTTGGCTTAGATGGGAGACATTTTCTAGGAAAAAAATGCAAAATTCTTGCTATCTACATATTTTGCCTGGCTTCCTTCCCTTCATTCAGTGTCTCTTATCTCCCTACGTCATGCTCTTCCACTGTGCATCCTGTGCTATCTTCTTGACTTGTTCTCGTATTTTGTGTATCAAACAGTGATATGCTCAGTGACTAAAGCTGTCCTCTTCAGTGGTTTTCTTTGGAACTCAGCTTCACCATTTTTTAACTGCATGATGGTCAAACATTGAATTTTATCTACCTCAATTTTTTTCTCCTCTACTACAGGAAATATATTTGTCTTACCTTGTTTGAATTTTCTCTTAAATTTATTAGGCTTAATTTGAATGATCTATTTTTTTCTGAATTTCAATTAACATCTAATAATAGTACACATTGAAGGGTTGTACCATAATATTTCAGCATATGTCTATGATGTTTGCTCATTAAATTTGAGTAATTGGCATTTTTATTTCTTTTTTCATGGTACATTTTGAAGGCACGTATCAGCACCTTTGTTCAGTGAATAGATAGAAGCCATTATTCACCGAAATTATCTGATCTATACGTATTTCACTAAAAATGTCCCTCCTGAATTTCACTGTTGTCAAAGAACTTCAACACAAACTGATACATAAAATAAAGACTGAGACTGAGAGGAAACTGGTGTTTAAGCAATGAGGCTCGGTAAAATTCTTCAAATTGTACTAAAAGTGTTTTCATACTTGGCCTTTTTTACAGAGCTTCTCATGAACAACCTTTTTTTCTCACTTTTGATTATCTTCTTACTACTCTATTTTGTAGCAGAAAATGAGAAATAAGCAGTAGCAGCGAACTTGTCATTTAACTAGTGGCGATGGCAAGAGAGAGATGAAATATACAGGGCCTAGCGGGCCTACTCAATCTCCTGCTGAGGCAATTTCACCAGAGGGAGTAACAAGTCAATTGTGCCATCACCTTGCTGGAAACTTCTCACCTACAAAAGTAAAACTTCTAGGCTACTCACGAGACAAAAACTCTGTACCATAGAGACTGCTGGTAACATTTAAGAATTGTGCAGTAAATCTTACAGACATACTGAAAGATCAAAAATGAAACCAAACAGATAATAAAGGTATGTTTTTAGATACCTATGCTAAACCAGTTTTTTTCTAGTTACTTAGGATAAAATAACTATGCCATTAGTAGGGTATTACTATTTTAATCAAGTTACCATACATTTACATTGCAGAGGTACATTGTAGAGGAAATAAAAAAAAATGCTGGAAAATGATAAATTGAATGAAGAAAATACAACACGAGATTGTAGTAGAAATTGATCATGGGATGCATTTGCTGACAAGGTTGTTAGTCTAGACAGGTCTTAACTGAAATGGCAACATATATTCAATCGTAGGAAGATCTTGGAAAAACCATCAGGATCAACAATGTTCACAAAGTTAGAAACTTTATTAAATATCATAAAATGAAAAATGGGCAGTATGGTTTGAGCTTACTTAGAAATCTGGGGATTGAGGTCATTTCAGAACATGGTAAGAACAGTTGTTTTATTAGGAATTTTGGGAAACTCTTTAGAATGTTATAAGCAGAAGGTTGTATGTGCTACAATTTAATTTCCACTTAAAACTCTTCACTTCTTAAAAGTAATAAACTATAATGGGACTAGAGCAGAAAGTGAGGCTATCTTGACAGGATATTAATTTGGTTCCCTTGAGAAATGATGGAACAAGGATACGTGAGTCAGACCGATATTTATAAAGAGATGTTCATATATATATTTAAATTTGATAGCTTGGACGCTAGCAGAAAATAAGTACAGAAATATATGGCTGCTATTAGTCTTATTTCACATGATTCCTATCTTCAAAGAACTCAGCGTCTATAAAATATTTTAAAAATAAATACAATTTAAAGAATTAAATTTTGAAGAACAAAGAGAAACACAATTAAAAATGTTTGTTTACCAACAAAATAATTTGTGTCTATACCTGGGATATTAAAATCAAGGAGTCAGTAAGTCCAAATAGGAGGAAAAAAAAAACTGTAATTGCATAAGAAATCATTTGATGTCTGTCTTACTTTTTACTCATCACTGAGACAAAATACATGTCACCCAAAATAAAGGAAGGAAAGGTTTATTTTTTACAATTTTTGGAGGTTTCAGTTCATACTCGGTTGGTTCCAAGGCAGGGTGGCATGGTGGGGCCGCAGTTCATGGCAATCGCAAACTGCAAGGGACAAACAGCAAGAGAGTGAGACAAACCTTCTTCTGGCTGTTATATCATATCCTGGTTCCACCCCTAGGTGGGTGTAGCACTCACACTACCAATCCAAGCACTAAACAATGAACCAATCACAATGCTATATTTGATCCAGTCCATCATTCGTGAAGCTGAGGGGCCACTGACATAAACCATGACAATGTCCATGTAAAAGTCAATGATATCTTTAAAACCACTTTTTTGAATATCATATTTTTGTCACTCATTAAGTGTTCCATATATTTCTCTGTACTGATGATACAATGATGAGGAGAGAGATTTTGTATAGCATTAAATTTTGTTCATAAATGAGACTGCTCTTCCATAATACAGACCATCACATTCACAAAAGTTTTTAGTTTTCCATTTTCAAGTGACCTAGCCTTAAGTTGTGTAATTCGGGATGTGAATATGTGATATTTATATAGATAAACAATCAATGCATTATTCTGGCATGTATACTAGAATAAGGAAAAGCTACTCATATGAAAATAAATCCTTCATTAGTGTCTCTTTTGTATTAGTATATGTATATGGCTAACATTCTATGCAATAATAAGCAAAATCTTAAGTTAGTTAATTAGATAACTAGGCTTTCTTAGTTATCTAATTAATAAATATTTATTAGTTAATCATAGAATAACTATTGCAGGTTGGGTAACACATCTGGACACATTTGCAATTAGTGTCAGTTTAGGAAAATACCTATATATTAAAATCACTTAAAATCATATTAAGTACATGAGTTTAAGACAAAATTAAACACAATTAGAAGGTTACAAAGAAGATATTATGTGTGATATGATCTATATTATACCTTTAAAAGATTGTCTAGTCTTCTATAAGGAGTGTACTAGTCTGATAAAGCATCAATAGGAAAATATTATGAATAAGTATATTTGTTGCCTTTCCACCTTCTGGGAAAAACTATCTAACATCTGCAACAAAAAAGAATGAAAAGTTTATTTGGCTCGAGGTTTCCGAGCACTCTGTCCATGCCTGGCATGGCAGGCTCTAAGGCAGGAACATCATGGTGGAACAAAGCTGTTTAGTTCACAGTGGCCAGGAAGTAGAGCAGGGAAACAGCACAATGAAAGAATGGGCCAGGTACAAGAAGTATTCCCACCCAAGGGCATGCATCCATAACTAGCCCAGATGTACCCAAAATTGTGCTTTCACAAATCTTCTAGATAGCTCTCAAGACAGTCTGACAATCCAGTTGAACAATTACAGCTCTCCCCTTCTCAACTTGATACCCAAATACAACTCTAAAATATACTTCACTGTCAAAGAAATGCAAGGTCATAATTCTATCTAGTGTGATATATTTTTCCAACCAAAAATGCATTAAAACCTTTCATGAAGTCTCAATGGCTCCCACATTGCTCATAAGTTTAATTCCAAAGTCTCCATGACACTCAAGTTAAACTCTTAGCTGTGAACTCCTGTAAAATTGAAAATATCAATGACATAATCACAGATACTATGGCACATGGTAAACATTCCCATTCCAAATGGGAGGAAAGAAGAAAATAAATTGGACCAAAGCAAGACCAAGACCCAGTAGAACAAGTATTAAGAGACACAGCTCTATGACAAGCCTCTGGGGCACTAGGTGACATAATTTGAATTGCAGAAGGCTTGTGGGATCCCACTTCAATGATCTTTCTGGTTGTAACTCCCATGGTTTTCTCTTGGGCTGGCTCTACTGCCTGTGGCTTTCCTCAACAGAGGTTCCATGTCCCTACCAGCTATGATTTCCTAAGGTCTCCTGTGCAGTTTAGGCCTCATTTCCATAGCTTTATACAGTGAAGTAAGGGGCACATTCCCTGACCTCCAAATCAGTACTTTGAAATGTGTTTGGACCCCTCTGTAATCCAACAACCCTTGCATCCTTGATACCTGTCTTGGTTATTTTTCTCTCATTGCTGAGACAAAATACTCAATGCCCAAAATGAAGGGAGGAAAAGTTTATTTAGCTCACAGTTTGTGGAGGTTTCATTTCATAATCACCTAGCTCAAAAACAAAGTAACACATGGCAGAGGGCAACAGTTCATGGCAGTGGAAAACAGCACAAGCAACAAGAGCAAAATGGGAGAAGCATGGAGAGAAGATTCTTTCTGTCCCTTATATATTACATAGGCCACATTCACCTTGGTGTAGGACTCACACCAATAATCTCAGTAATGGACCATGAGTCATTCATAAACTCTAGAATACCACATTCATGACTGCATGAGGCTTTGTGGGGACATTCAGGCTCAAACCATACCAATCCCTGACCAACACCATATGAATGATAGCAAGGTCTGTAAACAACACAAGCAATATCCAGTCCCCCTGGGTTATAGCTGTCTCAGTCTCTGATGGCCTAGATTTTGAGTATAATGAAATATATCCCAATTAACCAGTTCCCTAGATTATTTTCCTTGAGTTTGAGATGCAGGACTCTTTTTGTCAATAATTTTACTCTCTTGAGTCTACAGTTGGTGTGGTTTTGCTGATGTCTGGGATGCCCTGATGTATCTTTCTTGTCCCAGTTCAAAGTACTTGTTTTTCTTTTATTCACCTTAAGATTTTAACAATCACACATTCTTTCACCCCAAATTTAAACATGATAAGTTTGCAGGTCAAAATTCAATATTCAAAAGCTTCTCTATTTTGTTTCCAGTTCTCATGAAACTCCTGCCTAAACCAAAAAGCTGTACCATGCCACAGCCTTATTATTGGTCTACCTTGAAATTTCCTTCTCCTATCCACCCCCATTTGTCTGTTTCTTTTGAACAATTGCTTCTGGAAGGGAAAAGAAACAAGTGAGAAAAAAAGATAAAATGGAAGCAAAGCTTTGTAAATGAGGAGAGGAAGAGGCATGGGGAATGGGGCAAGAACAGAGGAATTAAGAATATATATATCATGTACAAGTATATATATATGGTACAAATTCCCTATGTTAAATGTGATTATCATGTATATCTACAGTGTACCAATAAACTTAATTTTTAAAAAAAGAAATATCCTCCACCAGATCACTTAGTCCTCTGTTTTATACTGCTTCCCACAGTTTCAGGTCACAGGCTAAATGTAAACAATCCTTTGCCATAATAAAACTTCAGTCTCTACTAAAATTCCTTAACAAAAATTTCCATCTGAAACCTTATGAGCCTGGTGGTCTTCACTGTCTACATTCCTAATGTGATTCCGGTTTTAAAAGCTTTGGCCATAATGCCCATCAGATTCTCCTCCAGTGGCATTCAGGGCATCTCTAGCCCACACCTTCAAATCTTTCCACATATCTCTAGCAAACCAACTCCAAATATTTCTGATCTATATAGTCAAGTATATTCACATCAAAGACCCCAGTACTGGTACTAATTTATTCTATTAGATTTTGCACTAATTGGAAAAAATAACTGATACCCATAATTTAGAAGTAGGAGAGGCTTATTTGGATAAAGATAGACTTTACAAAATTCTAATGATTGAAGGTATACTGTTATATGAATTAAGTTGGATTAAGGTTTAAGATTTAATGTCATTATCTCCACTGAGTTTGGTTTCATTTCAGACTTGTTGACTATTTTTATTTTAGTGTTTCTCCCTCATGGAAGTAAAGACATTCTGTGTCTGTTCCATTATATTTTGGAAGCATATAGTGGATCTCGTCTTTACTTGGCTGGCTCTAATGCAAGAACATCAGGAAAGAAGGGCATTATGAAACCAAGTTATTAAGTTCTTAATTTCTGCAAAGCAGAACAGGGGATCAGCACCTGCAAAGAAGGGGTGAGGGCACAGACACAGTACCCAGCATTGCCTCCATGATTCACCCAAGTAAACCCATAAATGTGCTTTACTTATCACCTAGGTGACTCTGGTACCATTGAGATTGATAATACAGTTTACTTTTCACACAGGGTACAGTAAGAACAAAATGGTATTTATTTTACACAATCCTACAGTCTACAGAGTGTAAAATGAGGGTACCAACAGATACTTTGTCTTAGGAAGTACTGTTCTCTGGTTGGTACTTGATTGCTATGCAAATTCATGATGGAAAGGGCAAAAGAATACCTTTTAATCTACTTTATATGGCACTGATTCTATTTAAGAAGGGTCTACTTTCATAAACAAATCACCTAACAAATCTCTGTACCTTTGAAACCTTGACATTGGGAAGATTCAATGGAGGGATGAAGGAGAACGTAAGCATTCAGACATTTAGTCCCCCAATATATTAACTTCACCTCAATAGCTCCAAAGCCTTAACTCATGAGAGAGCAACTCACAATCTAACTTCCAGAGTGGCATTTAAATATTATCCAAATTAGTATGCACAAGATCCTAGGTACCATTTATTCTAAGGTAAATTGTACTCCAGCCTTGTACCTATGATATCAAACACATTATATGCTTCCAAAATATAATAATGGGACATGAACAGGAAATTTTTCCTTCCAAAAGGGAAAAACAGGAAGGTAATATGGGGCAAAAGTCCTAAGTGAAATCAAAATCAATAGAGCAAATAACATTTCATCTTAAATCTTAAACTTACGTAACTCATATAACAGTAAATCTTAGAGTTCTGGAAAATTCTCTTTGAATCATTTCTCTCAACTTTTTTATTGCAGTGTAAACATTCAAGGGAAACTAACCTATATCTTCAATACTTTGCTTAGAAATTCCTTCTATTAAATCTCCTGTAATGTCAGTCATAAATTCTATATTCCATGAAACACTAATCAATGATTCTAAATCAACCAGGACCTTTGTTGCTTTATAGCAAGGATCAGATTCCTTTCACTTCTAATAACATGTTCTTTATCTCCATCTGAAACCTGAATTAATATGGCTGTTCTGGTCATAATTCTACAACATTCTACTCATGACTACTTAGGTGTTCTCTAAGAAGACTGACGGTTTCTCTCCGGATCTTTTTTATCTTCCCAGACATTCATCAGAATTTTCCTTAATGGCTTATTTAGGGTACGGTAGACTTTTCCAAGCATGCATTTCAAAACTCTTTTAACTTGTATCTATTACCTAGTTCCAAAGCTATTCCAACATTTTTATTGTTTTGAAATAAAAATTGCATTTGACAATGTAACATCCTCATTTTTCACTATCATTTTTCTGTCTTACTCCATTTGGGGTAATTATATCACACAGTTCTGGAGATAAAGGCATTGATCAATTCAGTAACTGATGAGGAACCACTTTCAGGTCCTTAGTCTGCCTCTTCTTGCTGTATCTTCATATAGCGAAAGGGCTGGATAATGCCGTGTACCTACTTAGAGAGCCTTATTCTTACCCCTGAAGGACAGGTCCCCATAACCTCATTACCTTCCAAAGGGCTGTGCCCCCTAACATCGCTGCTATGGAGGACAGAATCTCAACATTGGTTTTGGAGAGACATAAAATGAGGTAAAATAAAAATTAATGTCATGGTCTATGTTATTCCTAGGACAGAAAAGATTTTAAAAGATGGTTTTTAGGTTTAGACTTGGATGTAGCTTAATTTGCATTTTCTCATTTGCTTTATGACTTTCTTTGGCTTCATAGCATTTTCTGAATTGTTTTAGTGGCAGGGATGTGTGATTTTGCTGAGGAAATCTGATGGGAAATGTGTGCTATTATTTCTGTCTCACAATATTTTTAATCGGTATTGAAAACAAATGTTTCTTTTGTGTAAATGTTAACAGTTTTGCCTGTTTTACTTGTCCTGAGCCACTGTTTCAAACTCCAACAGTTTCTGAGAGACTTCTTTAGATGAGAATCAGTAACCTGTTCCACTGCAATTCTTGTAATCTATTTTTTGAAATGAACTAATTTTTTTGGAAAGGATAATTGCTATCCACACTAGTTAATGTGGTTTATAAATATTAAAGATTTCCTTCAGGCAGTTGAATATGTGAGTAAGGGGAATGAACTGAATGATATAAATTGCATAATCATCAGTATAGCTTGAGGATAGTTCAGAGAGTTGTTACCATTTTGGCAGAAAGCATACAGTTGAACAGTGGAACCCTGAGAAGCATTAGTATTAACATATAGCGAGAGGATTATAAAGTAGATATAAGTAAAGGAGCTAGGTAGGTACACAGGTAATCAATCTGATGTTTCAACAGGAAGTCAAAAAGGAGATTTCTACAAAAAATGAATTGATCATAAAGCTATTCTCATGGAAAGTTGCTATTAAGAAAAAAAAAGAATTGAATAAGTGTATGTCCACTAGGAAGCCACAGTGATTTCAGTAGAAAGTTTGGTAAAGCAAGATTATTGTCAATTAAGGGATCTATCAGAAGTGAATGTGTAGAAATATTGAGGCAATGATAAATATGAGAAATTTTAAAGGAAAAGGGGGCAAATGTACTATTAGGAAATTTAAAAATTTAAACACAGAGAATAGACTAGAGATTAGCTACCAAGCTCCTGTTGCTAAATAGCAGAAGTAATTTTCCAATTAGAATTCCAATTATTTTCTTTCTTTGTTATAGAGCTTTTAACATGCAACACATATAATTCATTCTTTACATAAATGTATTTGGTAATTTCTCTTATACTTATTATTGACTTTTTGTCTCATTTATCATACTGTACCCATGTTTTTGGATAATTATGCATTCATTCAGATTCCATTTTTGTTGTAGCCTATGGATAGCTCAGAAATCATGATACAAGGTAATTATTAATTTATTTGTTTTGAATTATTCATTTCATGCTTTTACTCAATAAATTCATATAGACTACTTGCTACATGGCAAATTCTCAAGTATTAAAGCTATGAACAAAAAAGACACAATTTCTCGCTCTATGGAATTTACAAAAACCAAAGAGATAGGGTATTTTAAACACTCAAATTGATAAAAGACTGTCATCATCAATACTTAGCCTCAACATTTAGGGAGTATAAGAAATAATGAGGTTGATCTTATGGGAGGTTAATGAGGGCAAAGCTTGAACCTTTCTCTCAGTTCGATTGAGATTCAGTTATGTGACTTTATATCCATGTAAAGAACCCTAAAAAATTTGCTTTGACTGAGTAACTGCCTTACAGCAACCACTTCACAGGTGAAATTGGAACAAGACTTTTTGAGCTAGTTGCTTCTTATACAACAATACACATGGGTGCAGAGAGAGAGACAGATAGACAGACAGAGACAGAGAGTGAGACACAGAGACACAGAGACAGAGAGTGAGACAGAGAGAAATGATCTAGAGACTGAGAGAATGAGAGTCAGAGAGAGGAGAAAAAGAGAACAAAAACAGTGATTCTTGTATCTATGGCTATTTCATTTGCAACAGATTTTCAAACATCTTGGTTACTGGTCTTCAAATAATATTCTGTCATTCCTCCAAACCCACAGGTTTTTGAACTTCAATACAAGTTAATCTATTTGTTACTTTCCTACAGAGGAAATAGTTTCCTTTTTCCTTCAACTCCTCTTCTCTTTTGCTTCACTTTGAATAGTTTCTTTTGCTATGCATTTACATTCCATGTCACTGCTTCTGTGTCATCTAATCTGCCCATTGAGCATTTTTTAACAAATTATAATAATATCTATTTTCTCAACTTAAAATGTCAGTTAGCTATCATTTTATCTTCTTTTTATTTGTTAATGGTGCCTAATTTTCTTTAAAGAGCTATAGAGTAAATATTTGAGGCTTTGTAGAGCATGTATGATTGCTAAGATACATGCATCTTTGATTTTGGTTTGTTTTCATTGTTTCATAACTGTGTAAAAAACATAAAAAAAATCTTATCTTACAAGTTATACAAAAACAGGCTACAGGAAAGACTTAACTTAGGCTATAATTTGCTAATTATTGCTGTAATAGTTGCCTGTAGTTACAATAGCTGAAATAAGATTTATAGTTTTGAGTTCTATATTGTTCATATTTTTGTCTGCTTTTAACAATTTTTCTCAGGACTATGAGTTATATCATTATGGTTTTTTAAATGACTAGTAATTTTTCTACTATTTTAATACCGTAGATCTTAAATTATTATTGAGATTTTATTATCTTCTTTTAAAGGACGATAGGTTTTCTTCTCAACAGCAAAGTTACTGTTGTTTGAGTCTGTGTTTCTTGAGATTGCTTTTAAGCATTAGAGCAGTTCTAGAGAAGCCTTTTAGCAGTCTTTACAGCCTGTCCTGAGGTTCAGCCCTTCTCAAATTTCTCCTGAATACTTCAATTAAGTAAAAAGAATTCTTCACACTAACTCTCTGCACTTGAACAATTCCCACCCTAGGTGCCTTCTTGACGCCATTCAGTTTTCAGATTCTTAGTCTTTTCTTGCCTGAATTAACAGAATTTCACCCACTTACATGTGCTTATTAGTATTTATCTGCCGCTCAGGAAACCTTTGTGAAGACTTTTGACTTCTTTTCCGACAGAGGCTCTCCGTGCTGGAACTCTGCCTGGAAGGAGGAGAGTCATCTCGTGCTCTGTCTACACAGCTCCGTGCCTCGTTGTAAACCCATTCTCTGTACTAGCACCCACAATACCCCTCCTGGAAATAAGTGAGGCAATCACAGGGCTCCCCTCTTTTGTTCTCATCTTTCTGGGATCAGAGTTCTTCATTGTCCTCGTCAAATATTTGAAAAGAGATTTTTTTCATATACTTAGCTCTGTTTTAATATTCAGAAGGCAATAATGTAATTGTAATCCCTATTTTTCCACCATGTATAGTTGATTTAATTGAAATATTTTATCCCAGGTCTTTAAACAATAACACTTGATTGCTTGAATGCTAGTTTTTTTTCTTATTTACATTCTGAAAGTAAATAAAGCTATATGCAACATCATCACACTCATTTATTAATAACTTTCCTCAATACATTAATTAATGCTCTTATTTATTCAACATATCTCTCAGGAGAGTAAACTGAAGTCAGTGTAGGATATTGCCCAAAAGCATGTGTATGTATTGAAGAATAAATCTTCAGTGCTGAGGTGTCATTATACATTATAGTTAGCTTTCTCTACTCAGAGTCATTCTTCTCAAATAATGATGAATGCTTTTTATTGACCTGTTATAAATCTTTTTCACTTTACTTTCATTTGCTTTAGCATGATGGAGTTATAGAAACTGTACTGAGAAATGAGAATCCTTAATTTTCCTGTATCATCAAAAATTTACACTTCTTTTCCGTAAAAGTTGGAAAATATTTTTTGTTTTGAAAAGCATAAAAAATAACAATGTAGAAAATGTGTCATTTAGTTGTTCTATTTCTTTCTCTATGAGAAAAGATTTCTTGCTAAACACATAAATGCATAGATTAAAGTAAGTATAAAGGAGGAGACAAAATAAAATTATCTCCTATATACATACATGTATATAAAATAGTAGCAAAATAATAACAATAAAATATTTAAATAGCTTATCTAATTAAGAGGCATAATGATTCCTGTTTTGGAAGGAACAAAGAGCCTTACACAGATATTAGTTTCACTTGAGTGTTGATGGAAGTTGGACATTTAGCAACAGAGATTTTAAGGAAAAAAAAAATGTCCCATGATAAAGTTTGAGACTGGACTGAATGCTTAGCATCTAGAATTGACCAAGTGCATTTATCTCCTGCAATTCACATTTCATTTCTTTTTCGTGACAAATAAGCCAATTTCCTGCAATCCCCCCAACCCCAACTCTAAGCTATTTTAGAGGAAACTAATAGCAGGGTAGAGCACTGTAGGAGATCAGTATCTGAAAAGATGTGTTGCAGAAAACTGTTTTGGGTGATTTTTGAAACTGCGTTCATTTTTTTTTTAACAGCTATGTTTTGGGGCTATCTCAATTTATACTGTCTTAAATGAAGTGTGTGGTGCTGAAGCTAAGCCATAGTCTCTTATTTTATATATTTCAACGTGTCACAATGATTAAAAGTACATAAAAATTTAATTCAATGGAAAATACATTTGTGGAAAATTGTTTTCAATCTTTGCAGTAAAACACTACTGACTTCTACATTACTTTTTATTGTTACATAGAATCACATTGTTTACCATGTATACCTAACCTTTAAAATACTCAAGCAGGAGTTACTTAATGCTAGATTTATCTTATAAACAATTAAAATTAGATTTAATAAAATTCAAATTCAAAAGCAAGTTTTATCAAAAGATTTCCATATATTATGAAATTAAGACATAACTGACAATATTTACCAAGCAAATTGAAAATGTTAATTTTTTCCTTTATACTTTACTGAAAATTCACAGTGTCACTGTAAATGCAATTGGCTGAACTTGTGCTTTCTCTGTGTTTCATAATAGATTTTACAAGCTTTTTAATGTGCATTTTGCCCAGGTATATGGGAAAAAATCAACAAATGTAAAAACTTAACCCACTTTAAATCTTATAATCTATGTAATTTTTTTAGAACAGGAGTAGAACCACTACTAACTTTTTTAAAATCATGCATTGTTTTTCCTATATGTAAAATAATACTATTTTGAAACCATCATAACTTCTAGCAACATCATGGCAAGTCAGAGATATTTACTAGCATTCTTTTGCTGTTCAGGAGAAAAGTGTTGCTCTTAAACTTTCAGCAAATGAATATATTCTAATTATTTTCCTGAAATATTATGTCTTTCAATATGTAAAGATTAACATAATCTCTTGAAAATATAGAGATATACACATAAATATCTTAATTTATCAAAAAAACAAGACTTCACTTGTATTTAGGAAGCAATAAATCATGCAAGAATCTGTGTGACTCTTTAATTTAGCTCCATTAACTATGTCAACTGTGGACTCCTTCCTTTCTCCCCTAATAGCTCATCCAAATATTTTTTTCAAGACCCTCAGCTAACCATATCATCTGTTCTGTAAGCCCTTAACTAACTTTCTACAGACCTGAACCCGTTTCCTAGCATTATCTGAAATCTCCTCCAAAGTTAGGCTGTCATTTGGCCTTTCAACTGCACTTTGTCAACTCTTGCACCCAAAGATTTTCCCCTCCAGTGAAGAGATCAGTGAATCTGCGAGAACCCATTTCCCTGTGATTTGCATCTAGTTAGTGCTTAACATTCATGCTTTGAGCCACTACCTTGCAACATTTCTACTTCAAAGCTTCAATTTTATTACATTAGTACCGAACAATTCTTCATAGTCCCTGCCATAAGTTGACTGATTTGTTTATTTTATCATTTACTTAGAGCCTGACTTACTGTTAGACAGAATATTCCATGAGAGCAAAAATGACTAAATTATTCTTGCTGGCTAGACAGACTACCACAGTTCTTCC
Organism: Hydrochoerus hydrochaeris; assembly: GCA_004027455.1. NCBI lineage: Eukaryota > Metazoa > Chordata > Mammalia > Rodentia > Hydrochaeridae > Hydrochoerus > Hydrochoerus hydrochaeris. Next base: position 230,922 of record PVLA01002673.1, read on the forward strand.
TGATACTTAGTGTATCTCAGGAAATGCTTCTGAGCAGGTAACCCAATAAAGAAACTTCAAATCCCCCAAGTTATACAATTAATCAGTAAGAGTCCATGAAAATGTCTTAAGAAATGAATCTACTGCATAACCTTCTTTAAACTCTATACTTTGTGGTAAAGTGTCACACAGAACTTACACCAACTCATTTTGACCAGAAACCTAGGAATACTTCTTAGCACAGCAATAGATTCAAATGTTCCATGATTTCTTTTAATACTCTTTCTACTTGGTCTAACTCTAGTTTGAAAGTTAATTTGTTTTTCAGATAACATACATTGCTATAAAATTCAAGATTCCAGAAAATATATTGCTTTTGTAAACGCTATATTTAGTGAAGGCCAAGTCACAACATAAAAGTTTTTAATATTCATGTTGGACCATCTATTTCACAGTTTTTTGGCACACTGATTCCATACTAAAATTGCAATAAAGATAGAATGGAAGTGTTGAGCATAGAACTTTATACAGAAATTAACAAAATTATAGGTTTGTGTTATGGAGGAACACTGTCCTCACCTTGTAATTATTATATTTCTACATTGAAATTCTGCTATGAAATAACGATTCCCTTGAAATAAACTGTTGGGTTTCTCTACATACTGTTTCAAGTGTTTTCAGTGATTTCTCTCTAACATGGGTCTAGAGAGAGGTAATTCCTAGAGTTCATATAAATAAATTGATGCATATTTTCAGAAATTTGGAATATACAATATGTCATTATTAATACCATGGCTGAAATATTTAAATATTTATTGCAAACACAGAGGTCTCTGTTTTGTTAAACAAACACCCAGAATTTCCACAGAGGATGAATAAATTAGCATGTTTCCATTCACAAAAATCCCAGAAAGGTGAGGGTCATAGTTAGAAAGATGAAAATGCACCACTCTAAACTCACTCTGGAGAGGGGACACTGCATCGCCAGCCGGAGACACACAGTTACAGTGGAAGAATGGATGGAGATGCCTTTGAGCTTCTTCTGCTCTGAGCTGAACAAAAGAATCATCTTTAATCATTTTCCAAAGCCCACGATAACCAGTGCCAAAATCAATGCCAGACAAATAAAAAGACTCATATCTCCTGTCCCTTGTCACTTGGCACCTCAAGAGAACAATGGACAGCTCCTCAAGAAGAGAAGGATGCACAGAAATGTTAGTACTGAAAACCAGCGAAGATCCCACTCCTCTGCTCACCTCTGAACCTTGTGTCACAAGCCCAATCTGGAAGGAGCAAAGAGGCACAAGCAGCATGATGCTAATTTCACTGCGAATACCGCAGGCTGGATGTGCTAATACCCCCGGCTGGATGTGCTAATTAATGAAAAAATGGTGCCTTTATGTTTGTCTTAAATTGGCAATTATAATGATATATTTTATTGTGTATAATACTGTTTATTTATTTATTTATCCAGACATGCACTGGACAGTGGTGTTCAGGCAGGGACAGATATGTATACAGTGGTGGTACTATTTGATTAACCTGCCTAGTCATGCCGTAGCCATCTGAATTTTTGTAACTGTACCATGATCACAACCAAGAAATCCAACCTTTCAGAGCATGCCATCAGCACACAACACATAACTGTGTCTGTCTGTCCCTTATGGAGCAGTTAAATTAAACAAATGAACACATATGTTTACTCATAATTATTACTATTATTTTATTTTATTTTTTTGTGGTGGGAACACTTAACATATATTCTTTAAACCAGAGAAGGTTTTTCTGGGTATGAGTATGAATCAAAATGTTATATGTTTTATCACAAGACAAGAAAGTAAATTGTTCATAGAAGTAGTTTAAATAGGCTCTGGAGCAGTCACACTGTGAATATATCATAGTGCAGTATTTTATTTCCAAAGTACAATTTGATCTCGGTGTTGATCCTGAGAAGGCAAGGAGTAAAAGTCGTTTGTTGCTGGGCGTAGGGAGCTGCAGGACAGGTTTACAGGAAGGTTAAGATACTGAGAGCCATGTGGTTTCTGGAAGGAGACAGTTGTAATACGCTCCATGGTCTAGACAGCGCTACTGGCTCACTCTAATAATGTGAGGAACTTAAAAAGCAAACAGGGAAAGCAATAAAATCATAAACTTGGTATGGCACATTGATAATAATGTGATAAAATTGAAATATATTTTAAAAGAAATGTATTTATGTTTTCAATTTATAGTTAAATGAGTAAAGAGTAAAGCAGAAGAAAAGTTAATGTAGTTCGATTCATACAATATAGTATTAAATTTGCCTTGAGTAACAAAACATTATGTTATGCCCTACTCATCATGAAGTTAAATAGAAAGAGTCTCCCTTTCTGTATTTATTAAGGCTCTGAAGTTATTTATCACATCAAATCATAATTAGTTGTTATGGAGGCAGATTTTCCCTTATGCTACTGTGAACGAAAGGAATTCCCTCAGTAGGTTGAGAAAACAACATAAATCATGATATAATTTATTGCACAAATTAACTTGTATATATTAACTTGATTGGCCTAAATAAAAATAAATAAGTCAAATGTTTTAGCTTCAATTCCTTTAGTATACAGGAGCCTTTCCTTGTATATTAATACCTAACACTGCTGCTTATGAAATCTCTGAGCTATACACTCAATTGAAAGTAGACTAGAGAAAAATTTAAGAGCTTTTTTTTTGGAAAATTAAAAGGAAAGGTACAAAAGCAAAGTTAGTTGCAGAATTTTTTATAATATTATATATACTTATATCGTATGAATGCTTAATTAAAACATATCATCTGATGGAGAATTCCAGAGAATCTAACCCTGAAGCTATATCAGTTAACACATTACTTGTCTTTATTTAGAATATGTTTATTAGGTTTCCATCACTGTGACCAAATACCTGACATAAGCAACTTAAAGAGGAAGGGTTAGTTTTGCTCATAGTTTCACAGATTTCAGGCCTTGGTTAGCTGTCTTCAAGGCTGAAATCTCATGGTGAAAGGGCGTGGCAGAGGAAAGTGGTATATTTCAGGGATGGGAGAAGACTGGAGCAAAAGTCCAAGAGGAAGGGACTTGAGACCAGATATAGTTCCCTAGGTCAAAGTCCCAAGCCACCTAGGCACAACCAAAAGTGTGTTTGCCTTATCCCTAAGTATCTCTTAAGTCAACCAAGCTGAAAATAAGGTTTAACCTTAACAATATACTGTGTAGTTTAATTTGAATTGAGCTCCCAAAAATATTTTCAGTAGTTTTACTGACAAACTATTGTATACTCCTCTTAAATCAAATTTCTTCATAGACATATTTAATCTGTTCATTAAATACCAAAACATCCAGACTGTTATTTTTATTGAAAATGTTGAGTTACCTGCACTGCATGTCCCCTTTATAACTTAAAACTTAACTTTGTGTTATTGTTTTTGACAGCTGAAGATGCTTGTGGAGGAACAATGAGAGGATCCAGTGGTATCATCTCCAGCCCCAGTTTTCCTAACGAGTACCATAACAACGCAGACTGCACTTGGACCATTGTAGCGGAGCCTGGAGACACAATTTCACTCATATTTACTGATTTCCAAACGGAGGAAAAATATGATTACTTAGAAATAGAAGGTTCAGAGCCACCTACAATATGGTAAGCAGTTTTCATTAAACCAGCATTAATGTCATTTTCTGAGACAAACTGTAAAGCACAGGACTAATACAGACCTTTAAAGGTTTGGATGTTTAAAACATCGTATAGGGCAGCTATAGGGGGCAGTTGTCAGCAGTATTTCTCTATCACTGTATCACTGAAACAGATTTATGCCCCTTTCACAATTTAAGAAAATAAATGGTTTTCTGTTTTGTAGTTATGTATAGTTTTCAAGGCAAATTAATTTTTGCTTGAATAAATCATTTACTTAACCTGTTATATGAAGGCGAAAATTAAACACTGCAAAGACAGTTGTCACATATTTTAAATTAAAATTTTTCTTTATACTATTGTAAAACAGAGTATCTACTGACATCATTGATCAGATTATGAGTCAGTAATGAAGAGAAAGAATAATACTATTGTTGAAATAAAGAAATGAGTAAACATTAGACAACAAAAGGTCTTTTAACTCATGGAAAGCTTATCAAAGAACAGAGGGAATTTATTAGAAACAATTACATGAAGAAGTTTGGATTTTTGAATGATTATTCTTACTGATGTATGGAGATTGATTCAAAGTAGGGCTTGATTAGCATTACAAAAATCACTGAAGAGGTGATTACAGTAATTCAAGAAAAGATCCTAGTTGCTTGGATTAGGGTCTTATTAATGAGACAAAAAAGTAGAATAAGTTGAGGGAAATACAGAGGAGATGTAATGAAAAGGACTTTGTAATGGGTTGGAGACTGAACCTGAGGTACAACGATATAAAGGCCAGTGTTAGAAGAAGGTGCAGACAGAGGAAGTGCACTGAGGGAGGAAACAGTAGGGAATAGAGTTCAAACAAGGACAGGGGAAGAGCAATGAAGGGAAGAACAAGAGAGTAGACACCATTGTGGACTATTAGTCAAAGAGTAGGAGGCAAAGGTTTAAAACAAGTCATAGTTGATGGGCTGCAAGTAATATATTAACTATTTTTGTCATTGTAAAACCTACTTTTAAAATTGGACAAGAGTAAGGTACTTAAATATACCCATGTTTTTTCACTTTCTAACTTCAGACTCTCTGCATTCAGTTATTTTACCTATTTTCATAATTTTTATACAGCACTGTGAATGAAACCCAGTAGAAGATTGATTTAAAATATTAGAAAATATTAAAACTATTTTAAAAATTACAATTTATGGTGTTTAATATTCAGCATATATCAAGGTATAGTATAAAATTATGCTGTGAATTTGCCAATAATAACAATGTGCATGACATGTAAGTTATGTCAATATGATATCATTTTCAAATGTTCTAAATATTTGAATAGTCCATATAATGAAAAAATCAGAAACATTCTTTTGTAGCATTAGTTCCTGTGCCACCACTGAACTCTAAAAACCGAATTTAACATTTTTACTTTGTGGATCATAATATCCCTATTTATGTTCACATAGCCATGTTCTCATCTCAGATTAAAACATTCTTCATAACAATTTGTATATTGTTTTATCAATGTTATTTGCTACAATAGTATACATTGTCCAGATTTGCAAAAATTTTCTTTCCATTTTCTTCTTTAAATGACAGTGGGCCACTGCTTAATTCAGAAGACCTCAGAAAGAAAAGCGAGGCTGAGAATTTCATTATCTAATTGTTGTTTTAAATTAATGGTACAGTACTGTTTGGGTAAATGTGTGAGAACTTTGTTATATACTGAATCAATAATAAGGTCATTTGGCATGTTTTCTAAAATTCCAAGTAAATTGTCCCAAAAATTAACAATATTTTACATAATCACTTGTGCATCATAAAATAGCTTTCTTTTAAATTATATTAGTTACAGAATTGATATACAAAATCAACTGTGAATAATTAATGCTTTTATATTTAATCCTAGCTCTCCAATCTCTTTAAATCCTTTAAGTTTCTCATACTTTTTAAGAAATAGGGTCATTAAAATGACACATTTTCTTTCAGGTATAATTATATTAAGGGTTTTCCTTATATGTGTCTCATAGAACATTTTAAAGTCATAACAGAGTTCAAAGGAAAACATGTGACCAGTAAGACATTCATATCCTTTTGATTAAAATGACATTTTTTTTTTGATGTTAGAACACTCATTCAGGGTTGTCACTATCATTCTAGTTTGACTCTGAATTCAGTGAGCTAAAGTTTGATCTATCCTGTGTTTGACTTTGTCAACTGAAACAGCTAACCCAACAGTAACGCTTTACAGAAACATTAACAATAGGCTATTTCCTCATTTCTACACTGTACATTCTAAAGCATTAGGTTCTTGTTTATTGCAAAGACTCAGTGGAATCACTGTACAATCCAGCATGAATGACAGAGAATAAAGATGCAGGTGTTCTAGCTTCAGCTTTGACCCTTCACTGATTAATAACAATAAGTAAATCATAAGATCCTTCCAGATTTTGTGTTCCTGGCTGATAACTTTCAAGGCTTTACTGACTAACACAGTCCCACTTAGGCATAATGGCAGGGCCAAAGGTCTTATTTACATGGCTTTGGATGCAAACTTGGATTATATTGCTTTTAATGTTTTCTAAAGTGAATTTGCATTCTTACTAGAACTTTAGTCATTCAATGCTTTTTCAAGGACTACTTACTACATCATCTGCTGCATGAAAACATTATTTTAAGTATTTCCATGACTGAAGTGATAGAGACCTATTCGTGTAGAAACATGCTCTGTAAAGGGAGAAAAACCATACATGTTTATCCATGTAAGTAAACAGCAGAAGTAATTTGCAATATTTAGGATTTAGGAAAGAATTTATGATTGTTGAAATAAAGAAATAATGGTGAAGGGCATTAGATTTTCAAGACAAAGTTGACAATTTCCCTGCATTTCCTAATGTGAATTTCAGATATGAAGTCAGACAAAGAAGGCAAAAGAAAAACTAAGTTGAATAAATATAATTTGCATTAAACATCATTGGGGAGTATTCAAAAGCTTCATTTGGTACCTGCTAAATGTTAGCTGGATAATACATAACATGGAGACAATTTTAAGAGGTAAATAGACATACAAGTCAAGAGTTCAGAAGGGAAAGTGTGAGGTAGAACTATATTTACAAATTTAGAAGTAGAAGTGATTATTTGTTTACAAAGAGAAGAGGTTATGAAATTTAAAAAGGAAAAAAAAAGTTGAGTGATTCCTCGGGCATCTCAGCACTGAAAAGTCAGTAAAATTAGGGTGACTCAGTACAAGAGACTGAGAATGAGAGTGATGAGAGATGGAATGGCAGGAAAGAATGAGGTGTCCTGGAAGCCAGTCGGGAAAAACAAATCAAGGAACTGTCCAGCTGTGGCAAATGTGCGCCATGAGCAAGTCAAACAAGCTGTCAAGCGGATCGGTGGAATAAGTCACATGAAGTTCATAGTAATTCATGAAAAGAATTTGCGATAGCAGTGAGCTTGGAACTGTGTTATGAGAGAATCGGAAAAGAAATATTGCAGACATTTCACTGAAATGAGTCCTTTAGGGAACTTTGTAAGAAAAGTATATAAGGAAGGAAGAAAATGGGTGAAGGAGAAAGTAGGTTAAGGAGCTTTTTTTTTTTTTTTTCTTGGTGCTGGAAATAGAACCTCAGCTCTCACACATGCTATTGTAGAAATGCTTTACTACAGATTTCCATACCTGGCCCAATGAGGTGGGGGAAGGGGCAAGCATTTTCTTTCTCTCCTTTTAAAAATCTTTTTGTTAGTTGAAAGAGTTAAAATGTGGCTTTATCCTGATATGAATGACGTATCAGAAAGTGAAAAACTGGTAAAACTTATGACTGTGTGCTTGCCAGGCAGGCACTTACGCAGATGAGCTAAATCCCCACCCCCTTATGCCAGAGGTTTTTATGGTAAGGGAGAAAAGTGCTCTACTAGGGAGCTAAGTTCCTAACCCAAGGTTAGTTAATTTGGAAGCTCAATAAAGGACTAATTATCAAAAAATAGAATCCAAAGGAACAAAAGCTAATTGTCAAAGATTAGAATCAAAAGGTGGCCAGTGACTATCACAAATAGTGTTAAAAACTCTGATAACAGTTATTATTTTAGATTCAAAGACAGTAAAGTTGTAATTCAAAAGAAAGTTCAGGATGACACAGTTTTAATTCAAATAGAAGGGGTATGGACACAGTATTAAGCTAAATATAAGTGAAAACAGTTTTATGATCACATAACAGAAAATCTGAATAAAATTAATGTTATTCAAATTATGAAAACTATATGTAATACGTTTTTTGGCATATTCTCACCTAGTGATGCATTATTCTCCCAAATTTCATAATTTTCTTCTACATCATCAATTTTTACTATAATGTAGTTTGGCTCATCATTTCTGTGGGAGGACCTATTCCAAAATAACCTTTGAGCTCCTAAAATTTAACTTGATTTGTCTATGACATTTAACTTTACTGATCATTTGGTCTTTTTGTGTCATACTTCAGCCTTGGTGATAAGGAATTGTTCTCTAGCTTTTTCTTTGTTTTTGTTTACTGTATTTATTAGACTCTTTCTCAGTGGTTTTTCTTCCTGAGTCCTTTCTATGTTGAATCTGCTTAGCTTTTTTTCATCTCTTTTATTTCTTTTTCCCTTACTTTAGAATATGAATACATTCCAAATGCTTTGAGCCTTTTAAGACTCAGCAATTTTTCTTTGTCACTTTGTCTCTATGTATAAATCTTTACTAAAATAACAAAATCTTTAATGAAGAATTCAGGTATCAAGTTATACATAATTTCTAGCACTGTGTACTCCACATTTTAGGTATTTCACATGGATCTGTGAAATTAATAAATGCCCTTTGTCCCTCATAAAAAACATATTATTTTATAGTTGCTTTTAAGATTTTTTTCCCTCAATGATTGTATTTAAATAATTAAAGCAACATGTATCAACTAGGATTAGTTTCAGATGTGAGTGAAAAACAATTGACTTAGAAAATGAAACCCAAAAAGTTTGAGTAAGATTCAAGAATTTGCTTTTCAATGAAAAATCATGGAGTTGTAAAAGTATTTACATTTCCATTCTTGCATCAAACACTGAGGATCTTTTTATATATTTTTCTACTTTTATGGCTTTCTTCCTAAGATCATATAATGTTTAATACTAAGCCATTAAGTTTACAGTCTGGACCTTTCAGAAGAAGAAAAAGGATAAAAAGAAACAGGAAAAGAAAAGACACTCATCATCTATCTTGGAAGCAATTTTCCTGTTACTGATCTACAATTGCCTGCTCCATTTTCTACTGCTGCTTAGGGACCATTGGTCAAAATTGAGTTATATGACCACTTGGCTGCATGAGACACAGGAAAATTAATCCTTAGGTACTCATTAATTGCCAAGCTAAAATTCTGTTATCATGAAGAAAATGTGAAAAGATACTAGGAGATAGTATTTTCTGACACACTGTTTCTGTATCTGCTGTCCCTCTAAAGAGACTGTATATAATGCCTACTCTGTATACCCTACATGTGTTTATGCATGCATCTATATTGATATATAGACATGCAGGTATACACACAGACATGCATTTCTTAATGATGGGTATGAATTCTGAAAAATTCATCACATGGTTATTTCATCATTGTTTGAGCACCAGAGAGTGACTTTACACAAAATAAGAAGGCTAAAATATTATAAAGGCAATGTAATTTATAGGATCACTGTCATACTTGTGGTCCTTCACTGACCAAAATATTATGTGACATATGAAAACATCAAAGCATGTGAACACAACGTTATATACACATACATTTTAAATTTACAGTCATACATACATGCATTTATGTATTTCATATATATGCATACATTTTTACACATCTATATATTCATATGTAATATATTTATGTGTAAAGAGGTCTGTCATGAAGAATATTTCTCAACTATTGTTCTATTACTACCTGCATCTGAAGTACCTATATTGTTTGTTAAAATAAAAATTATTAAACACTCAATGCAAATTTATCATTTCACATTCTTTGTGCATCACTTCAGGAAATCTTCAAAAATATCATTACAATACATACTTCATCTGGACTACAATAGCTATAGAAATTAAAACAATAAAGATGCTTTCTTTGAAATTACAAGCCTGCCATGTAACTGTCCTGTGAGCATCTCTGAAGAACTGAAATGTTTATTATTCAAAAATCTGAAGGACAAATTTACAAGATCTACTCAACTAATCAAGTTATGTAATTCATACATATATTTGGTATAAATTTCTGTGAGGCACAGTGCAAAGATTGTGTTAATAGATTAACAATTGTCTAAGTAGAATAAATTATCCAGAGGACAACATCCAAAGTCTTTATTATACAAAAATAAATACCATAGACTCTAATCCTGTCAAATGAACACTCTTCTTTACTACTTCTTGTGACATTTACTAGACTAGAACATGCAGAAAAGCTATGGTTCTCAATATTACTACTTATCCATAGAATTAAGATGAATTAATTAAACATCTATTATGAGTTCATAGATTTAAATTATTCTTATTTTGTCATGTTTGTCTCTTTTTATATGAATCTAATGGAGTCCTCATAAAATGATGACACCAGAAGTAAAAGGCATCATTAAAATACTGAGGTCCGGTATCCCTTTTTAGGAAGAAGTAAACAGACCTCAATGTTTATTTGAGAATTGATCTTTTAGTTACCATTCCGGTGTACTTTCTCATGAAATCATTTGTGTTATTTAAAAAACTAGGATTTTAAATAAACACACATCAGCAAAAATATTAATGATAACATATTTGATATGTACATATCACAGTACAAATTAATGTGTTTAAGTCTGGCCTACATTTTCTAACACGGATTTTGTTGATATGTAAGTTTAATTTTGTTTGAGTTAGACATTTTCCTTTATAGTTGAAAATACCAAGTAGGTTCACATTTTAATTATCTTTACATATTTTTTTTTTGCTCTAAGGAAACCCTATTTGGATGTGTAGCAAGAAGAACTGAGAGTACGTAGAACTTCTTCATCCATGGAAAAGTACTGGCATATTGGATAGTCTGAAATTAATGTGAATCATACCTAAATAAGGACAAGACCATTTTCAAAGACTTCTATCCAGAAGAGTTCCATTTAAATACAGAGTATTAGTTTTTTAGGTAGAATTATTAGTCATAGAAAGTATACCTTACATCTTTCATATAGAATGATTGTGAAATTACAATTTTACAATTTATAAATAATTTCCATACTTATTAAAATATATATGACTTCCATACATATTATGTATATACTTGTTCTTGATAAATTTCAAATAATTATTCAAACATTAATGTCAAGAAAAAATTTGATGATGTTTTCACATGTTTAAGAATAGGAATTTAGGGGCCAGGGGTTTAGCTCAGTGGTATAAGCTCCTGTTGGCAAGCACAAGGTTGTGAGTTTGATCCCAGTTACCAAAAAAAAAAAAAAAAATGGAAGAATTTAGTCAATTGTTACATCTTTATTAAATACACTGCAGTCTAAAGAATATTTATATCCACTGATATCATTGAATGCCTCATTTGCTTTTGAATTGAAAATATATTTTGTTTGTGAAAACTATATTACTGAAAGCATACATTACCAAAGATAAATTCAAAGAGAAAAACTTGTGCATTTTATTCTATGTTTCCTTTTTCTCATCTTCTTCCATCTTCCCCAAAGATACTAAAGTACTTTAGAACTGTATAAGTAAGCCAACATCTATAAAATGATGAATTTCATGACCTAAATTAATTAGCCCATTTAAATTAAGCATTGGTTTAGGTGTTATGATCTATGAGGCAGTCCCCATACGTGTTTCATGACTCTTGCTCTTCTTTTCTCTGCACTCTAATGAAGTTCTCCCATGAATATTGCCCACATATACTACAACTCTGACACTCTAAACTTCAATATTCTTGTGTAATTCTTTCACCTATTTTTTAAATTTACTCATGATTTTACATGCCTGGCTTATTCAATTTTCTGCAATTAACTTATAACTTGGCTTTAGTCCAGAGAAAATATTTTTTTTTTATTTTTACAGGAAAATCACTTCTCAACCTTTTAGCTAAGATGAAGGTATTTTTCCAGGAGAGATGTATCTCATTTAAATTTATAACTCATAGTGACTAGAAATGTAGATTCATTCTTTTAAAGAATTTTTGTTTTCTCCCTGACAAAAAAGGCAAGCCATCTATTCAAAGTAAAAGGACCATATTTTAGTAGAGTGGAATTTATTTGAAATATCTTCTGTGTAAAATAAAGAAAGAAATAAAGCCAATGTGGTGGCACATGTCTGTAATGCCAGCACTACAAAAGATAGGGCCAGAGGATTGCTGTGAGTTAAAAGCCAGTCTGGGCTATTTATGAGTTCAAAGCTAGCCTGAACTACACAGTGAAAAACAGTCTAAAAAACAAAACAAAAGAAAACAGAACAAAGACAAAAACAAAAATAAACCAAAAAACTAACACAAAAAACACTAAAGGAATGCTAGGGATTGTTTTTAATCTAGTTGAAATTTTGCAACATGAGTTTGTAGCAGTAACAATTTATGAACTTGCACAGCAGTACTGCTACTTGGCTCTGCAGTTTAGATGTAAATGTAACATGGAAGACAATGACATGAGATATTACCACAATAGCAAAGAAAACTGAAGATGTTGGTAGAGCACAGCCTAGATAGAGAAGTAAGGGACTTCCAATGGACTTTGTTACTTCTGAGCACAGAAATGTTTACCTATAAATTTTATCTGGGTTATAAAGCAATTGTGGGTTCTTTTGCTCAGTTCAGGTAGAAATGATGAATTGGCAGAGGGTACTTACAGTAGCAGTTCTGATACTACCAATAAACACCACATAATTTTGGATACCAACAGCTGGCACAGTTGACTGCTGGTCCTTGCTGCTACTAACAGAGGCATCCAATGCCAACTTGTGCCAGAAGCCATAGGCAGATTCTGCCAGATGTTAGTCTCTGTTGCTGATTTACATTGTTTGCGGATATATGAAGCTCTCAGGGTAAGAGTTCCTAATGTTTTTTGTTCTTTCTTTTGAGACAATCAATGTTTATTCCTAAGACTCCTAAGTAGATTTTCATGAACTTTGGAGCCCACACCATCTGAAAAAAAATTGAACAGGTTTACTACATGAACAAAGCAAGTCTTTATCTTAAAAGGCAGTGTGTTGCTACCCAGGGAGGGCAGTACACTGGAGGGAGCCCTCACAGCCCTCACTGACTAACCAAATTGTGTGGGTAGTACTGTTTATATAGAAGCTGCAAGTTTGTGATTCATTTCAGGGCAGACCTATGATTGGTAAAAATTTAGGAACCCTGCTTGCTTAAAGTATAGGGTTTCAATTGGCCCAAGTAGATGCAGGATTCCAGAATAGCCTTATCTATCATGGACTTCAGTGCAGTGGAGGGATGACACCCAAATGACAGCTTTCGTGGCTCTGAAAAAAAAAATGGCTGGGCTGAAAGCAGGAAACACCAGAAGGCTTGCTATATGTTCATCGCAGTTTATAGGGGTTTGGAGAGGTTAACAATGGGCCCAGATACATCCTTCCATGATCTTAGCTAAGTCATCTCTCCTTCTTTAAAGAGCCAACAGCAGCATCTGAAGTGGCAGAGTGGTTATGAGGCACCATGGCTAACAGCCTGCATTCATGTGGGAGCAACTTGGAGGAAAGGGTTGCTAAATGCTAAATAACTAGTAAGGACACTGAGGACAGTTGTCCTGCTCATTGGTGGGGGAAGACAAAGAAAGCAGGGGGAGAGGTTTCATAGCTCTTCACCAAGCCACACCCCTCTCCAGCTGGAACAGGACAGAGAATCAGAAGCTTCTCTTCTATAACTTAATATAAAACATCTATTCCTGAGAACGTGTGCTAGAAGACATAGATGCTACTTACAAATCTTAAAATCTGTAAATATGAGTAAAACTACTTTCAATAATATTTAGGTTATCATGTAAGACCCTAATACATAAAACTTTTAGATGAAAACTTTCAACAAATTTTCAAATATGTCAAAGTTGTTCTTTTTAATAAGACTTTCATTGAAAAAATTTGATTCTTGGGTTGACATAAGTCAAACTTAAATTCTTGAATGAATCATTCCTTTTGAAAATAATCAGCTTAGCACAATAGCGATCATGAAACTAACCTATGTTTAACTCTGTCAATTCCCCCATCTCATATTTTTATGCTCATGAGAAATTTTTAAAGCACATATTTTTTTCCCCAAAGTACTTTGGATTTCAAATTAAAAATCATTAGCTAATTTAAGTAGAACCATTTTCATACAAAACTAAAGTGTAAGAGGTAAATTTTAGAATCTAATTTTAAAGAAACTTCAGATGATTGAAAAATTGAATTATGTGATGATAGAATTTATTTACCTTTCTACAATACTTCTCTCCATCAAAATGGGTGTTATATTTTTCCAAAATTTTCATTTTCTGTTCAACATATGTTAACACATTATATATATATACATCATATATATATATATATATATATATATTCATTGCAGTCCACAGTCCTAGAAACTAGAAAAGGCAGGTATTCTTCTTCTCTTTTTACTTTCTTATATTTTTCTGACTTTGTTTCTTTGTTTAATAATGGAACAGTAGAATGAATGGCCCTTCCAAACTAGCATAAATTTTTCAATTCAGGGAAAAACAGAGAACACTCCAGAATCTAGTAGAGTCAAACAAGGATTTGTCCATGGAGGTGTCATAGAGACTGTGACCCTGTTGCCACCTTAGTTTGATACTTAAGAAGTCCACAGCTACCATATAAGCAAATTAAATGCTGTTGTTTAAATTCATCTAGTTTGTTGCACTTTGTTATAACAGCCCTAGAAACTTCATAAATAAACATTAATTTCAGTAGTTTGTTTGATTTTTAGAGTATACTTAAACAGAAATTTGAGCTAAACACTTTTATAGATAAAAATATTGCTCAAGGATTCAAATATAAAATAAAATACAATGTTATTACTTATGTTTCTGTATTACTTACATCAGATGAGTGTTGGAGAAATGAAATTTATGTTTCCCAAATCTGTGAGTAAAGAATTGGAAGGTGGAATAGAAGATATTACTCATTTTCTCTTTTCTCACCTAGTAATAACAGAATTATAATTTGATTTATGGAAACTGAAAAATTAAACTTTTCAATAAAAGTCTTATTATAAAGAACAGCTTTGACATATTTGAAAGTGTTGAAAGTTTTAATCTAAAAGTTTTATGTATTAGAGTCTTATATGTAACCTCACCATTATTAAAGTTACATATGATTATGTGTTTTTTTTTATTGTGCCAAATCTCAACTCGCGCTAAAGAAAATATAATTATATAATATGGACTAGCTACTTCACTGAAATTTGGTTTATTTAACTCGAAACTATGCCTACAGAGTAGCTCTTCTGTAAACTTGGTGAACAAACATGTAATTTTTTCCCAGACCAGTTGCTCTTTAGAATGAAAATAGTAGTAGAAAATCTTCTCTGCCTGCAAAAATAACAACTTTCTCATCTAGGTCTCCACTGTATATCTCCCACACACCTGTATTGCAATACTCATCACACTGTACTGGGAAGTTGTGTCTATCTTTTTGTTATATTGTGAATAAAAGCATCCATCCATCCATTTCTTGTGCTTAGCACTGCATTTTGAATGTAATACTTGCAGAACAAACGTTTTGTGGAAACACAAAATTCGATGGCTTTACATTACTATGTTCATTCCAAAGGTAGTTTATTTTAGTGCCATTTCAAATAATTAAAAGCTTAAAGATTTTTCTGAGCATTAATCTGTCCAAAAAGGCAGATACAATTTAATTATCTATTACCAGATGATCTTAATTTAGTCTTCCACTATGCACAATTGAATGGCTGACAAGTATTTTATTCAAGAGAGCCAAAGTCCACCTAGTAGGCAACCATCACTCAGCATGTCCTGGAGACTATGTTAAGAGCTAAAGAAAGAGATTCATATAAAACATGTTCTTGAAAGAAGAGATCCAATTCCAAAACAGAAGACAGAAAATGATATGCAAACCCAGAAAAGCAGCATCTCATACTTAACTTGGTAGAATGTAGGGGAAAAAATCAAATTACTTATCGTCATATTAAATATTAAATACTTTTTGTCATATTAATTATGAAGTACTGGAGCTGAAAGCACTTTGACGCCTCATTTGTATGGTTTAGAAAGATAACTACTCTATGTGTCAGTATAATAGTGCACATAAATAGTGCACATAAATGTTATGAGTCATCAGAGTCAGGATATTAGAACTGAAGCAGTTATCACAGAAACATCTCAAAGTTCTCCAAAAATTAGTACTGAATGACAAAGCACCTTTGAATATTAACATCAGCAAAGATTTGGGTTTTATTCTTTCAGGATGCTACTCTTTAACTCTTCTCCATCTATATAGTTTGCCTTTGTCTATGTGTATAAAAAATTAGGGTTTCAGTAATAGTCTCTATTTCTACCAAAAAAAGTTACTTAAGACAGTCTATGCTACTTTGATTTCAACCTTCATAGTAATGCATATTTTAGTAGTAACATGTACAAAATATTATTTCTACTTAAGAAGAAAACTAAATGAAAATAACTGCAAGAGCAAGCAGAGTGTGATACTACGGCTAAATTTCCTAGTCACTGTCTAATATTGTCAGTAAGTTTGCTTGAGGAATAAAATTACTTGTGCTAGAAATATGTGTAAATTTATATTAATAAAGGAATTTCATATTTGTTAATCTTAGAATATAGTAAGAATAGTTTCCCTTTCTTGTTATGCTTTGCATAATGATACTTATTCTGATAAAGTCCAAATTATTTTTATGTCTCAGTCATCTGTGCTACATGACTACAGTAGTACTTCTTATGTTTGGAGGATATGTGCCAAGTCTCCCAGTCGATTCTTGAAAACAGAGAGCACTGAGCCTTATTATACATTATTTTTTTCTGTACTGTGCTAAGCATCATACAAGTTTTTTTCTCCCCAAATTCTTGACCCTTGTACGCATGGGTTTCATGTTTACAGATTCAACCACCTCAGAGTAAAAACATTTGAAAACATAAATGTATGTATAGCACTAGACATGGAAAGACTGGATTCTTGTCTTTATTCCATCTACAACACAGTAACACAAGCATTTACATAGCATGTAGTAGGCATTATAAGTGCACAGGAAGATATGCATAGGTCACATGCAAGTAATTCAACATTTTCAATATATAAGGGCCTTGAGCATCTGCAAGTATTCGGGTCTGGGGGTATTAGAACTAATTCCCTGTGACACTTAGGAACAGCTACACACACAGATCTATGACAGAGATTAAGTCATGAAGTAGGCATAGGAAAGAAATTAACAATAACTAAAATAATATAAAAATTATAATGTAATAAGTTTTTTTTTTACTTATTTCTGTATGGAACTTTGCATTTAATATTTTCAGACCCAGTTGACTGCAATAATTGAAAACAACAGGGGATAAAGGAAAATTCTTGCATTTGATTTTCAAGGATAATTTAAGATACTTAAGGTTAATAAATATTTAATAAAAAATGAATGGCTAACAGAGTGTGTCTATTTCCACTTTCCTCCAAATTGGGGTTGCTGGAATGTAGTAATAATGGTCCTTGTCTAATGTGGAATTTTCCTTTTGAGTGACAAATACTTTCCCTGTGAAGCAAAACTGTCTCATAGACATTGCTTTAATAATGTTAGATATTTCAGAAAGTTCCTCAGTCATCCTAGTCTTCTCTGGTCTGGGCACCCTGGCCTCCTTTCCTTCCTGTAGGGTCTGGCTGGTTCTGAAGGTGACTGCTGAGGACTGCTCTGTGTAGCATTTACATGTAAATGGCATTCTTAGCAGAATTCTATTTACTGGTTACTCTGTGAATAGAATATGAAAATGATGCAACACTTTTAGCTAACTCATGATATTTTCAAATTACTTTTCCCCACAGAGGAAAAACTGACTTTCTAAGGAAGATACTCACCTTTGTTAAAAGCAAACATAGTATTCAAAAATAACTGCAAGTAAAGCTCTTAACCCCCCTTAAATTTACCTAAAAGCAAAATGACAGAAAGGCCTAAAAATGTCATGATACAATTTGTTTTAAACTCCTGTATTTTAACGAAAGGTAGAAGAGCTTTCATATGATGTTCGATTTTTTTTTTATTTGAGAGTATTTTAGGACACACAGAATGTTTCATGTTTAATTTAGAAAACTGAAGTTGTCTACAAAAAGCATTTGTTAACACATATGCTTTCGAATGCTCATGAAAGCATAAGAGGATACTTCATATTTGCATTTGAGTTCTAATGCATCTTAATGCGATGGATGTGACATGGGGAGGAAGGAATGTATTTCCTACATTTTAGAACCACTAAGTACAACAGAACAGGAGATAGGGCAGCTCTAGGAGACCCCGGAATGTATCACATTCTATGTAAATTGCGCTTCTGAATATTGTGCAATGTACAGCCTTTGTGACTGTAAAAGGTATCCTGCCTGGGCCTAGAATAAGTTAGTTGGACCTAACTTTGCTAAGATAATCTTCTCCTGCCCTGGCTGTACCTGTATGAATAAAAGTCAAATCAATAATATTTGTTGAATAAAGGAATGCCTATTTTTACCCTCACACTTGCTTTTTTAGTTTTGTTCTACATTTTAACATAAAATTCTCTGTAGCATAAGCTCTTAAAAAGAGATATTTGACGAAATGCATGCTCATTAGTTTCAACTAGGTGAAAATTTTTGCAGTTCCCAAGTCCAGCCCCAAATATTAGTCCTTTCTGATTTCTATCATTTCTTCCTCCAAATCCTGAATCAGCAAGCAGCCAAAGCCTTCTTTGCCATTTCTTTCAGATCTTTTCCGCTCTCTCCTCCCCAGTGTCACTCCTGTGCTCTCTGCATCTCTCTTCTTGTTGGATATAGGAATAACTGCATAATCAGTCTTCCTGATTCTATTCTCTCACCCTCTCCTTGCCATGAACGTTGTGTTACTTTTTATTTTGCATAAAACGTCATGTGAGTAAAAGCTTTGTTTCCCTCTTCCCTTCATAATTGGTTCCACATTCCTTAGGTGAACATACAAATCCACACTGTGTCGTCTTCTGTCATGTTTTCAGATGTTAATCTGGACCATCAGATCTTTCAATCAGTGTAAAAACAATTTATTTTTAAACATGCTGTGTAAATCAATGCACAATAATTTTCACACTTTCTTTACATTATATTTCTCATTTAAAATTTTACTTTGAGACCAATTCTGCTCCAATTTTAAATCTTGAATGTTAGCATTTTTTAAATGAAAGTGTGTCTTACCGGTTTTCACAGTTTTCTAGCATGTAATCAAGGGAAAAATCTAAATAAATTGTCTAACTTTATTTCCTTTCAGTTGACCTTTAAAAGTAATTTTAGAGGTCATTGACTGAATATGTTTTTATTCCCCATACACTTTTTTGTAGATGACACCTCTAATTTATGGGTCATGTTGAGAATAGTTACGTCCATTACTTTTCGAGAATTTAAAAGCTACTTGTGCTGACTTGAATCTTTTTTTTGCTACTTTTGAATCTTTAGTTAGACCTGGACAGAGTCCAATGGGTGACTAAAGCAGAGGGAAAAGCTCTGCATTCCTATTGTCACATTGTTCTCTAACCTTTATGCGTGGGTCAGATTTCTGCTCAACTCTGCATGTACATATGTTAGTCATTTAAGAAATGTTCATCTTGAACTGGTAATACAAGGATTTTAAAATTTTATTTTTTATTAGTACACGTTTATAGTGCATGATAATTACAATCTGCTTGGGAAATTGGTACATATACATATCACATTTTTGTCATTTTTATACAGTCCACGTACCCTAAACTTACACAATTTCCCTCCTCCTTTTTCAAGCCTGAACACTCCAAGATAACAATAGCTAAGATATTCTGAAGATTTTTAGGAGGACCCTGACCTTGTGATTACACTAAAAAAACTATCAGGTTTCAAAACAATGTCCCTTCCACACCCCTGCGGAATCACCTATGATTCTAAAGTCATTAATTCTTTGTTAACTTAGATCTCCTTTTCCCCTATTATTGAAGGGTAAAAGGAACTTTTGAAACTTACATCAAGACGGTCTTTACTGGAGATAACGTCTCATCTTCTTGGAGTGCTGGCTTACCAAATGATTGTTTTTTCTTGTGCCAATAATGTTTCCCTTGGATCTTTCAAACAGGAAGTAAACAGATTTTGGTTCGAAACAAGCATAAGCCTCTTACTAGCACCACTTATTTTAATTTTACTTTATCTCAATATTTTGGCTTTTACTATTATTTTGTGATTTTATGATTGTTGTACTTTTTATTTTGAAATAACTAGACTCATGATTAGTGGTAGGAAACAACTGAGAGATCCTGTAAACTATTCGCTCAGTTTCCCTGATGCGCAGTGCATGATCTCACAACCAGGAAATTGCTTTTATTAGAATTCATCAAACTTATATTGACTTCTTTACTTTTATATCTGTCTGTGAGTGTGTTTTATTTTCTTGCTTTCATATCCATGTGTGAATGTTTGTGCATTTTGTACTATGTATATGTGTGACTGCTACCAGCCTGGTAGAATAGTTCTATCATAAAGATTCTATGTATTTCAGATCTTCTTCTCCTCTCCCTAATACCTCTTAAGTATTTCCATCACTGAAATTTTGACACTTGAAGTGTATGATAATCAGGTTTTAAGACCATTTCTTGGTTTTATAAAAATGTTGACCTGTTAGTTGAATTATAATATCTCATGGTTTCTCTTATATGAGAAACATGAAATATAAAGAACAAAATAAAGGATAGGTAATGGGAAGTAGGGAGATATTTTTCAAATGTGAAGGAAAAATGAGACATAAAGAGAAGAAGAAAGGAAGGGGAAAAGGATTAAAAAGAACAAATTGAAGAAAAAAGTGGAAATACAACCTTTTCATCTGGGAAGAGGATCAAGAGCTGGAGGAAGTAGGAAGGGAAGGGAGAGGTAGGGAAAAAAAGGACTAATTAAGATGTATTATGGATATGTCAAAAAAACCCATGGCAAACTTAATCAGTACAGACTGCAAACGTGCACTAGTAAAAAAATAAGAAATAAGACATTAGCAAAAATTAAAAAATTTAACCTATTTGTGTTTCTGTAACATTGTAGGTGTAAGGTTTTTTTTTTCCCCCCTTAGAGGTCTCCGTATTAGTAAAATGTTACAACATTAGATCTATAGTTTTTTTAAATGATATATTCCCTTGAAATATAATCACAGTGGCAACTAAGGATATATTTTTTAATGGATGAAGTTTGTTTAACTTTTACTTATAAAATTTAACATAAAGCAAGACAGATAAAATACATATATGCATGTGGTAGCACCATGATAAGGAATAATTCCAGGCAAAGTATTCAATTTCTACATTTTATATTTCTCCCATTTTTTGTGCTTTTAGCGATTTAATTTTCATAAGTGCAAATTTTATGATTGTAAAACTATCTCTAAAAGAAAAAAAATACTGTTCTTTTTCTGAACATTATTCCCATTCCCTCATCTTTACTTTTTAAATTAAATTAGTTGAGGATATAAATAACAAAATATCAATCCAACATTATAATCAATTTGTGAATTTGCTCTTCATAAAATTGGCAAAGGACATCACGGATAGGTTATTTCAAAAGGCATCAAATTCAAAATTTTAATTTATCTGTAAGAATTCTTAATTTAAATACCTACATTGATAAACTTGCCATATTGCTAGTATCAACTAATTCACTATCAATTCTAGTAGAATGCTTTTATTTTGTGCTTTTATTTCCAATCATAAATAATAAGGTTCAAAAATCTACACTTAGTTTTATAAAGTAGTGATTTTTGCTGTGCTTTGTTTTCCTTAAACTGAAATTTTTAAATATGACTTATAGTGAAAATGTCAAAAAGGAACAGAATAGTTGAAGACAACATATGAAATTGTGACTACAGTACTTGACTTGAGGTCTTATATTTACCATTTTCTTTTATCAAATTATTTTTATTAAAGAGCAACATTTAAAAAATAAAATAAAGAGCAATATTTACAAAAGTATCCAGTCAGCTCTTACATTACCGGTAGGAAATTTGGGCATTTGGAGAATATCACTGTCACATTTTCTTGGTTGTTGGTATATTATCATTTATAAGGGTGATATCTTCTAAAATATTTTAATGTAATATTTGTAGTAATGCTACAATCAGTATGAACAAGTATCATTCTTAAATGTCCTAATTTTATTTAGTGACAGTTAAATTGGAGGAGATAGAAAAATTGCCACAAATACAGTAAACATGTTTCATTAGTCATATCTTCAGCAAGATACTTTTTCAAATATGCAATCCTATGTGTTTCTTGATAAGAATGAGTTAGCCAAGCTGTGATTAAGTGTGCTGATACTGATTATATATGTACATGTAAGCTATTTCATGGTGATCTTTAGCATACAAAATTTATGTCTTAGGATGGTTATAAGGGATCATTTGATATGTTTAAATTATGCCTAATGTGAGAGGGATTCTATTTAACGTGTTCAAATGCATGCAAAAACTAAGATTGATAGATCTTAGTTACAAAGGGTAAGAATTTGAAAGATTTAACTAAGAACTTTTCATATTAACTTTGTTATTTAAAAAACACACTTTTGCTGTATTTAGCGGAGGTTATGTATAAACTCTATAACCATAAAATGAAATAAATAAAGTTACAGTGAGTGTCACAAAGGTATTCAATATGTTTTTTAGTCTCTTTATCTCTGTTGTCTACCAAATAATCTAAATAACTATAACATGTGAAATTACATAACAGGATTCCATTTATTAAACCTCTGATTGGAAGACACACAAAATTTACATTCTAGCTGGGGACCTGGCAAGCCACTGGCACACCAGGGCGAGAACTATCAGCGACTCCTGAGTTCTGCATCATGTTGGAACTTTGGGCGCAGGGAGAACAGGCAGCCTACTGGCCACCCTGGTAATCAGACATTGATCCATATCCCCCCCTACCCCGTAGCGAGTAGGCACCGGCGGTCTGAGTATCTTTTTGGAGGATGAATGTATACAGCATGGCAAGTAAGGGGGATTTCCTTCTACTATCTCATTGAAGTCAAATATTTTTATCATTGTTTTGCTCAGTTTTGATTAATATTACTGCTTTGTTCAATGCTCTGTCTTTGAAAGTTCAATATTTCCTTCCATTTTCCTCTGCCTGATTGGGGGAACAGCTAGAGTGAACAAAATGGGCTGTACTATTGAGCCCATTGCTTGTGTCCTGGTGACCTGCTCTGTGGTAGTTTTATTGCAGTGCGGTCACATGGGTTTGTTATGTCTTGTTCTGCTGTATTTTGCTACCTTCAAAAAAAAGTAGATAAGAAAGTAACAAAATACCTCCAAAAATCTCCCAACTTCACCAAAGCTGATCCATGGATCATGGATGAGGAGAAACTCAAAAACAAGGCAACAGAATTATATAAGGTGATTAAAAGTATATAACAACAACAAAACAAGTCAGTAAGTTACTGAGCAACCTGAAACAGGATATAACTAAGCAGATAATGGACTTAAAAAGTAAAAAGAAGAAAAGAAAGTGCTCTAGAGGATATGGCTGCATGTATGCTTAAGTGTGTAGGATTGATAACCATGTTGCTAAGTTGTTACTGGATCATTGAACTTCTTTGCAGTCTCACTGTTTGAATGTCCACT